>QVTF01011098.1:0-19792 GCA_003573665.1 Oxygymnocypris stewartii | reverse complement strand
TACATAAATACAATGTATCTTGATTTATGAATGCTTAGATGCTTGTGACAAGGCAAAAATATTTAGCAATGTATATAAATCAATAATTCAATAATAAATTAAATAATTAGATTAAAAAAAAAAATTAGATTTAAAGAAATGAATAATCACATATAACAGTACAGTACTGTAATGTAAATGTATCTTAATGATATATTTATACTAGAAACCAAGACAAAAATCCTGATTAAGGAAATATTTTTTGCAGTGTTTGCATGCTTAGTGAATGCGACCCAATGCCACACACAGACAGTGCATGAAGTCATAAACTCATATATTTGCATATTAAAAGGTGATTAGTCGTGGCAGCTGTCAAGACAGAAACGTGTGGTAAGAATCTGCTATTAGGTGTGAAAGAGATTAGAAGAGACGACACAAGGACCAAAAGATTGTCAAATTAATGCACATTAATTAATTAATGCACATCATTTTCATACTAAGTATAGTTCAAATCTATTTACTGACATATTCCTCAATGCAAGTTATAATTAAACTCTATGTGGAGTGCTACTTGTGCACAACGCACGTCTTAATATTAATGTGTTTTAATGTCACTTTTGATGAGGATCGTATGATCTTTGAATAATATTGCTCTTTAAATGCAAGATATTTAAAGTGTAGCTGAAGCATACTCGCACTGGTTACACTTCAACACAATCACATATACTTCAGCATATCTTCAGTTACAATTAAAGTGCATTAAGTACTAAATTAATTGCTCCAATTTAGCAGACTTCAAGTATAGCAGTTTAGTGCACTACATTACAGGGGATTTTAATTAAACAAATAAATACACTGCAAAAATTATTCTCTTAGTTAGTGTTTTGTCTTGTTTTCTAGTATACATATCAAATTCTTGAATTAAAATGCATTTACTGTACAAGTAAGAATTATTTAAGATATTATGTCTTGTTTTCTGAAAAAATATACCCTAATTGTGTTTGTTTTTGCTTAAAACATGCAAAAATATCTGCCAATAAACAAAACTCAAATCAAAGGCTAAACAAAATTATAATATTTTGCCACATTGTCCATTTTTAATGCTTGTTTTAAGCAAAAAAAAATCAGAAAACAAGACATAATATCTTAAATAATTTGCCTTGTACAGTAAATGCATCTTGATTTAACATTTTTTAGAAAAAAAGACACAAACAAACTAAGATGATTTTTTGTGTGTGTGTGTATTTAAATGTATTTGCAGCATGCTTAGTAAGAAATACATGTATTTGAAAGATCATATGTATTGTTGACTAGGGGCAGTGTTTGGGTAGTTGAGGATCTGATGGTGTGATGATAGAAAGCGGAGAGATAGAGAGGTAGAGCTGAACAGACCCACCTCTTCTGAGAGTGATACATTGTATCGACAGCCGACTGACTGAAACACAAAGCAAGACGCCACTGAATCTCACGAGACGGTTATAATCAAATCCTGTTCTCCTTTCACATCAAACGTGTCTTTGTCAGAGTTGGATTACTGTGATATCATATTTATATATGCAGTTGGATTCAGTGTATCATGGAGCGTTAAGGGTTATCACAAATATTAAAAGCCCTTACTCATCGTTGTTTATCGTGCTCTCGGGTTGGAGGGCCGGCATAGACTTAAGCATTGGTACTTATTTCTATATAAAGTCATTTTAGGTTTACTTCCCTCATATTTACAGCATCTTTCAAAAAGGTGTAAATGATCTCTAAAAGGTCTATTGTCTCTTATGCATCCCTAAAGTTGGTACTAATATGGGCACTAATATGCTCCATTTGATTGAATCAATTAAAAGAGTTGGTGTCACTAAATGATATGTTAAAGGATCTAGTTTGTAGAGTCACCTGATTGTAAATGTTTTGGGTGAATCGTGTATGTAAACTAATGTATTTTGTTGTATGTGTAACTAAATGTGCTGCCGATCTTGGCCAGGACCCTCTTGTAAATGATTTAAATCTCAAGGGTTTTTCATTCCTGGTTAAATAAAGGTTTAAAAATAAATAAAAGAGGTGAAAACTGCATGCAATTTATTGCATTTAATTATGCATGGAGATAAAAAGTTTATTTTATTATAAATAAATACACACTTTTTCTCAAGTTTGAGGTTGGGAATATTTTTATGTTTTCGAAAAAGAGGTATATTCTGCTCATGCACCAAGGGTGCATTTATTTGATCAAAAATACAGTAAATAGTGAAATATTATTATAATGTAAATCAGCTGTTTTCTATGTGAATATGTGTTAAACTGTAATTTATTTCTGTGATTAAATCTGTATTTTCAGCATCATTACTGCAGTCTTCAGTGTCACATGATCTTCAGAAATCATAATAATATATTGATTTACTGCTCAATATTTGTACGGAAACCGTGATGCATTTTATTTTTCAGGATTCACAGATTAATAGAAAGTCATGTTTTCCCAAATGAATAAAAGAAAAAGGCAATTGCAACTTCTAATCTCTCAATTCTGACTTTTCCTCACAATACTGAGAATAAACATAAAAATTGTGAGACATAATCTCGCAATGGCAAGAAAAAAGTCAGATAAAGATCCATTCATTTCCATAAAAGGTTTAAAAGAACAGCATTTAATTAAAATGGACATTTTTAGTTACATTATAAATGTCTTTAATGACACTTTTGATGAATTTAATGCATTCGTGATGAATAAAAGTCTAAATTTCTTTAAACAAATCAAAACTTTTGAATGCTAGCATATCTGATGCCATACGTGTGAGTGATTTATTGCTAAAATACTGATAATAACTGTATAACCTGAATGCACGCTTTGGATAGAAGCGTCTGCTAAATGCATAAATATAAACGTTGGTTTCTTTGCACTGCATTGAATCCTGTTAACCGAGAAGCTCTCTTCTGCTCATCGTGAGTTGAATGTGACATTTCTCAACCGTGATTAGAGAAAAATGCACGTACATAGCAAACACTAATGATCTCAGTATGGCACACACTATTCGGTTAAAGCACGCTTTTCATGGAAACCTGAATCACATGAGACGCAGGGTTATTCTCTTTCAGTTCAGACTCTCACTTCTTCTCTGATTCCTCTCCCACCCACGATACTTTCACCCGTCTGCTCTCACGCTCCTCCACTTACTTGCCGTTGTTGAGGATGACGGTGCAGTTGGGCCAGCAGTCGTGATTGACCAGACACAGGTTTGGGAACAAACCCACGCCGACGGACTGCAGCCCTCGCTGATCGCTCACCATAAACCCGTTACAGTTGATCTGAGACACATGAAAGAAGAGCGTCTGAATACAGGCCTGGGCCGTTTCAGTGATAGATTCACATGTAATGAACTGTGAGAGATGTTGAACATATATCTTAAAAATTATATTAGTGCTTCCAGTATTACAAAATCAATATTGTAACTTATTTCTTACATTTGAATTTTTAATTCAGTGCAATATTTTGTCATTGCAACATCTTAGTGTAATTTTCACTAGCAACTGCAATTGGATTTATATTGTTTAGCTAAGTTCACTGTCACTATTGTGACGTGTTTACTCAATCTGTGTCCACACACAACAAAAATGAATGCATATATTAATACTAGACACCTTAAAGATAATGTTTACCAAAAATCTTCATATGAACGTACTTTACAATCCTTTCGTTTGGGAGCTTTGATGCAGTCATCATCATCACATGTGACACTGCACAATTTAAGTAAATTTTTTTGCAATAAAACACCAGTCAATATGTTTTTTTTGAGCTTTACAAATGAAAAACTTTTTTACAGTCACTAATGTGACCGGTGGGATTAAATGGGTTTTAATGACTGTTTTGCAAGTTTTTAATAAAGAGCATGTTACTTGAATCATGTTATGTTTTAAACATAAAAAAAAAAAAAAAATCAAGATGTATTTTTTGCCATATGTGACCCTGGGCCACAAAACCAGTCTTAAGTGTCAATTTTTCGAAATTGAGATTTATGCATCATCTGAAAGCTGAATAAATCATATTTCCATTGATGTATGGTTTGGATAATATTTGTAAATCTGGAATCTGAGGGTGCAAAAAAAATCTAAATATTGAGAAAATCATCTTTGAAGTTTTCAAATGAAGTTCTTAGCAATACATATTAATAATCAAAAATTAAGATTTGATACATTTACGGTAGGATTTACATCATGGAACATAATCTTAATATCTAATGATTTTTGGCATAATTTTGACAGACAGTGTATTTTTGGCTATTGCTACTTAAGACTGGTTTCGTGGTCACATATCGACCCGATCTTCTTCTGAACAGCTATAACAGGGATCCTCAAACCTGGCCCACTCCTGCAGCGTTCAGCCCTAACCCTAATCAAACACACCTGAGCGTGCTAATCAGAGTAAGATCACAGGCAGGTGAGTTTGATCAGGGTTGGAGCTAAACTCTGCAGCAGACTGGACCTCCAGAGAAAGATTCGAGGAACATAATGTGTACTGTAAGTGCACGCACCACTCCGAGGACGTGGGAGACGTTGTCCACCGTGTGCGGTTTGCTGGATCGAGGCCAGTAGTCTAGGAAGTTGTGTATGTCGACTTTGAAGTCCTTGAGGTCGTCTTCGGAGATGTCATAGATGTGGTCCTCCAGGTCCTCCAGGCTGATCAGCTGCGTGTCGGAGACCACGCTTCCCTGCTTATCCATACGCCACATGATACGAGCGGCGGCGAGACTAACACACACACATCAGATTTCACATCAGTACTGTCACATATGAGCTCGAACGCTACGTGCAGACCATTCATCTTGACCGTGAAGGAATATAAGCAATGTCTAAACGTTACTTAGACCGTGCATAAATGAGCATGATGTTCTTCCTCGGTTTGTTTGTTTCTAGAGCAAATATCGAAACATCAAGATGTGCTACTTGAGAAGAAAAATAGCTTGAAAAATGGAAAATGAGTTATTATTAAAACAGAAAAATATCTGCTAAAGGGTCTCGTTTTTCCTTTGAATTAAGGTTATTTTTCTTGTTTTAAAACAAAGATATTTCTAAAAGCTCAGATTTAATTTAACAGTATTTGAAGTGATTTGGCTTTAAGTAAATGTCAAACATCACCTCATTTTAAAACAGGCTTGTAAGAACTGGATTAAATCTTGTTGTCAGCATGTTTTCTTTTAGTTAGCACAGGTTTTGTGTTTCTGTTTAGAGCTGGTTGATCTGAGATCATGCACCGGAGGTTTTTAGAGTTAGAAAAACATTATTTTATCATTTTGGCTCCAAAAACTGAGGCTTAATGAGGCTTACGATCAATCAGATTCAAAAAGAAACCAAAAACCTGTGCTAAATGAAAGAAAACAAGATGATATAAACATTAAATCCAATATTTGGATATAATATAGCATAATGAGTGATTTATACAAATTAAAACAATTATAGGCCAGTCATTTTTTAGATGTAAAAAGGTTGTTTTATGCCGAGTGTGAGCAAAGTCAGTACGGTTTAATATGATTATTAGTCCAACAAGAATTTGGGGAATTATTATATTATGAGAATTTCATGAAAAAGGAATGCATTACCTGTTGATAGTTTTGGCAATATTCACTCAAAAACTTAAGCTTAATGAGGTCTGTGATTAATTAGTTGTCCAAGAACAGCATAAATTAAACAACACTATTAAAAATAAAGGTGTTTAAAAGAAGAAGAACCATTCAGTCAAAGAACGTCTCTTTCTTACCGTGTTATAATCTCATATAATCAGATTTAGACAAATACAAGTGATTATGTGGCATATTCTCATAATCCTCTGCTGGTCAAAATGACCCCAAAACAACCGTTTAATACAAAACCACAAAAATATAAAGCAAAGAAAAAACGATTCAAGTTCTGGTCAGAAAACACCAGTATTTGTACTCAATTCAATTTCATAAGTATCTGTAGTTTATCAGTGTTTCTGGAGAACTTTACTTCACTACATTCAAGCATAATGTCTTTTTAATGCACTACATCATTAATAAACGTGTTTGTTTACCTTAAGAACATTAAAAACGTGGTGCTTTCTTGTGCTCAAGTAAATCTTTGAATTATTTTGAAAGTAATATATTTATAATGTAATTAAGTATATATGTGTGTCCCTGGAGCACAAAAACAGTCATAAGCAGCACAGCTATATTTGTAGAAATAGCCAAAAATACATTGTATGCCTCAAAATTATCATTTTTATTTTATGCCAAAAATCATTAGATATTAAGATCATGTTCCATGATGTAAATGTCCTACCGTAAATATATCAAAACTTAATTTTTGATTATTAATATGCATTGCTAAGAACTTCATTTGAACAACTTTAAAGATGATTTTCTCAATATTTAGATTTTTTTTGCACCCTCAGATTCCAGATTTACAAATATTGTCCAAACCATACATCAATGGAAAGATTATATATTCAGATGGTGTATGACTGGTTTTGTGCTCCAGGGTCACAAATGATATTTAATATGAAATGTAATGCAGTAAAGTGCACAATATTATGCTTTACGATGTTGTGAAGAGTAAAAATACCAGCTCTGGATATGACCAGCGAACGCGACTGATGCTTTCAGGCTTGAGCATCTTAAAGCTGCATTGATAACCCGAGCTCGGTCTCTTACCGCACGTTTTCGTTGGGCACTTTGCCGTAGCACTTGATAGCACCACACTCCTGCTTGTGCTCTTCCCAGCCGGCGCGCTGACAGGTTTTATCGCAGTACTGCGCAAACCTGCACTGACCGCATCGCTGCAGCTTCTCCTGCCGCCGGAAACAGCTGTGACAGATGTGTCGGCGTGACTGGAGCACACAGAGCAGATACAGTCACCTCTGATCAGGTCAGCAATCACAAAAACGGCCGTTTACAATCATAGTGCATTCTATAGAGGCACAAAATCACGTTCACAGACTTTCACATTAACTGTTCCCTGCTGGTGGAATGAAAAATGATTTTCTTACTTAGCATTTATGTCCTGTTTTATCTGAGCATTCTTCAATTAAGATGCATTTACTAGACAAGTTAAATCATTTAAGATATTACCTCTTGTTTCAGTAAAAATAAAATATATAAAAAGTGTTAGTTTTTGCTTAAAACAAGCAGAAATATCTGCTAATGGGCTAATAAAGATAATATTAATTCAAAGGCTGAACAAGATGATTTTTCGATCCCCATTAGCAAATATTTCTGCTTGTTTTAAGCAAAAACTAACACTTTTTATATATTTTTTTTACTGAAACAAGAGGTAATATCTTAAATAATTTGACTTGTACAGTAAATTCATCTTGATTCAAGAATGTTTGATATTTATTCTAGAAAACGAGACAAAAACACTAAACAAGAGAATCATTGTTTGCAGTGCAACTCTAAAATCGGCTAAAAACACACCTCTTCCATCTGTATTTGACCATTTAACTCTAGCACGCTCTATTATAATTCTATTTGGTTTGTTTAAACTTGCCTCTTTTAGACTTGCACTCTATTTATTTACTTGTTTTATTTTAAAAACTAACACTAGCTTCTCTATTCTTTTGTATTATGCAATTAACAAAAAGCCTCTAACACAAGCTTGCTCTATTCTATCCGTTGTCTTTTTATTTATTGTATGATAATACAATAATACAATGTTAAGCTAACTGAGAGTTGTTATAGCACTTGTGTATCATTGCTCTGTTGTTGGTTTCGATTGCATCTATTGTCCTCGTTTGTTTGGATAAAGCATCTGCTAAATGACTAAATGCAATGTATTGTAACTGGTGACCCATTTATCTCATTCTTTAATGCTGGTCTATCTCATGCAATCCTGTTTTTATACAGCAGGTTTAAATGAGGAAACCAATTCTTCATGGTGAGGAATACCATTCTTCACTTCTTCTCTGAGTTGCTTGGATCTAATCTTGATTTCACCGGCTGTTTTAGACGAGTTAGTGTCTGGAACTAACACACTGAGTATCGTAGAGTTATATATAGACCGTCAGGAGCCATGTGCCACATCAATCCCAATCACTGTTACTGATGTATCACTGAACCACCTTCACTGACTTCACAAATCAATTACACTGAGACAACAATCTGCTTGTAAATATCACAAATATCTACAAAGAAACACTGAGTTAAATATGGAAGCTTTAAGTAGAAAAACTACATGGTACTTTCTTGTAAAACGCACCTATTACAATAATCTTTGGTTTATTTACAAAAAAAAGAAATATATATATATTTAAAAAAAAATTCTGTTAAGTTTTTATTTTTTTAAACTTTTCCAGTCTTAATTTATAATTTAATTTCAGTGATGGTTTTAAGATTTTTTTTATTTTATATATATTGTATTATTTATATATTATTACATATATATTATAATTCTTAAGTTCTGTTTTAGTTGTAGATTTTCTCGTTCTTAAAGTTAATTTAGAATTTTATAAATTAAATAATAATAATTAAATAATTTTGTTTTGGCAATGAGCTAAAATAAGTCAAAATATTATATATATAATATAAAATGTTAATTATCTTTTATTATTTACTTGATTTTAGTAATTTTTTTTAAAGGTTTTAGTTTAGTTTTTCTTTTCCATATTTTATTTTAGTTATTTCAATTGATAGAAATCTTTAATTGTATAGTTTTATTTATTTATTTGTATCATTTATTTTAGTTATTTCAAGATTCACAAATCTTTATGGTTTTAGTCTTATCTAATGATATTATGATCATAACCAATCTTCCTCTTCTCTTTTTTTCTTCCTCGTGTTAACTGCATCTCAATCACATTGTGTAGAACTTATTTCAGTTCGTTTCATCTTCATATCTGAAATCTGTTGTGTCTTATACATTGCTTGTGCTCTGGAACAGGGTTATCGCAGTCAACTAAACCTAAAACTAAAACCATAAAAAAGCTTTCAAATAAATATTAAAAGTAAAAAAGGCAACATTTCACATTTTCATTCAGTTTATCTTGATGTACTAGAAAAAGTAAAACTGGAATAACAAACTATGATAAAAGTTGTTATAACTTTAACTAAAGTTAAAGATGCACTTAAGTATTAACATTTGAGCATTTAAACCTGTGCTTCTCCATCATCTTACTTGTCGAACACAACCGAAGCGAAAGGAGGATCAGCGAACAGAACGTCTCCGGCCCAAACCTCTTTGACGGCCCGCAGACCCCGGCCTTTCCCTGGAGAGTCAAACACTTCCACAAACTCCATGTCTGTCGTCTTCACCGATGCCGATGTGCTTCTGAGCGGCAGCTGGGATTCTCCAGCTCTACTGAAATAGCCCAAGCCTCAGCTGTACCATTCACAGGGGGTTCACAGGGGGGTTCGAGGTGTCGATGCACGACTGCAGACGGGATGCGTCTCAATCGGCCCAGAGCTTGGAGAAGACAGCAGAAAGTATTGCATGCAACAGTTACAGCTGGAGGAGATTCAGCGCTCGTATAGGTATCAAACATGTGCATGCTTCTCATATAAATGTGCTTTATACCTCGCCGTAAGAGCCTCGTTCGGGATCCCGCAGGGTATTTTTGGCCCTCAGTTGGAGCCGCCAATCAAGAGAGGAGAAAAGACAGCTGGACCGCATGTGTTCCAGCACTTTCCTCAACCCTGATACATTCTGGTGCCTTCGGACACAAATCCAGAACATGTTAAAGAAGAAAAATGTGTCCCTGGAGCACAAAACCAGTCATAATAGCACTAGTTTATTTGTAGTAATAGCCAACAATGCATTGCATGAGTCAAAATTATACATTTCTCTATTATGCCAAAAATCCATGTTCCATGAAGATATTTCGTACCGTAAATATATAAAAACTTGCTAAGAACTTGCTAAGGACTTCATTTGCACAACTTTAAATATGATTTTCTCAATATTTAGATTTGATTGCACCCTCAGATTCCAGATTTTCAAATATTGTCCGATCATAACAAACCATACATCAATGCAAATCATTTTTATTCAAGTAACATTTGGACACATCTACTCCGTAATGACTAATAACAGAATCTTAAACTCTGAAAAAATCATGAATGGATGTTTGGCATCGTGTGTGATCATGTGACACAATGAAAAACTCATCTCTGAGCGTCTTTGTCTAGATTACAGCTCTGCTCGATCTGTATGAGTGTTCAATTACATTTGACTTAAAACTTAAAACAAATGTATTAAAATAAAATATAAAAAATCATACATTTATTTTATTTCAGTTAGCTGAATTTTCACTCTGTCTATATTTTAAGATACTAAAGCAAAAAAAACACCCAAACAGTCATATTTACAAAAAAATTAAATAACAGAAACTTTAAAATGGCAAAATAAAAAAAACTTAATGGATACCATAATATAATATCAATAATAAATCATACTGGACATTTATCAACCATATATATATATATAGTGCATGGCCAAAAAGTCATCACCATTTGATTTAAGCAAGCATACACTTAAATCCTTAAGAGTTTATGATTGTATCATCAGTGATTTACACATCCAGCATGTGTGTGGTATGCTTTTAAGCTGAACTAATGCAGCAGCGTGTAGCTTCTTATGATTCAGGGAACATGAGGAATCGTTTCCAATCACACATGAGGGGTCATCACCACAGAGTCCTGAGCTTAACTCGGTTCCTGCAGCGTTTAGCTTCAAGCTGAAACACATTTGATCCGGCGAATCCAGTTCTTCTGGGGTATTTAAACCTATAGGAGCAGAACTCTGTAGAACTGTGGCCCTCCGGAAGCTGAGCTCGACACGCTCGTCCTAACTCTATTGTCACAATAGAGTTATTTAGATATTTTAGGCAGATATTTAGGCAAAATAATCATTTGAGTCAGTTCGGGACCGCGGAGCGCGAAATATTTTTTCTATCGTTTTATTAACGTCTACACCAACACCCCCACTGTGCACGCCACTGTGTGTGTGTGTGTGTGTGTGTTGTGCACGCGTGTGTGTGTGTGTGCGCGTGTGTGCGTGTGTGAGAGAGAGTGTGTGTGTGTGTGTGTGTGTGTGTGTGTGTGTGTGTGCGTGCGTGCGTGCGTGTGTGTGTGCACGCGTATGTGTGTGTGCGTGCGTGCGTGTGTGTGTCATACTTGGCCATTAATCTCATTCTTATCCTGATTCTGATTCTGCACGCTACTGTGTGTGTGTGTGTGTGTGCACGCGTGTGTATGTGTGCGCGTGTGTGCGTGTGTGAGAGAGAGTGTGTGTGTGTGTGTGTGTGTGTGTGTGTGTTGTGGTTGTGTGGTTGTGTATGTGTGTACGCGTATGTGTGTGTGTGCGTGCGTGCGGTGTGTGTGTCATACTTGGCCATTAATCTCATTCTTATCCTGAAGTACATTTTTCTTTTCATCTGGCAAATATTTTAACTGTGCACTCTAAAATAAATCCATAAAATTGGGCCCAATGTGATGTGATGATTTTTTTTCCCAGTGTTTTTCCCTGTATTTTAGATTCTGCATTGCATGTTTTAAGGTTAAAAGAAAACAATCTTTTTAATACTTAAAACAATAAAAAGAAAACTGCAATGGATTCAGATAATTTGACATGTGACCACATCACCTGACAGGAAAACCAGCACTGACCGTATCTGTGTCCTCCTGACCATCGCATGAGAACACATGGACATCTGCTGCTCGGACGATTAGTGACGGACTTAAATACAGTATACCACACACTGCCGTCTTCAATGATTGCTGCACTGCTTTAACCAGGATGTATTTCATTTATCATAATTCATATATAGTTCTGCTTCTGTGACCAATGAAAGAGAATCTCTTTTCTGTCCTGTTCCTCATTCACACTTCTGCTGGCTGTTATTCTGCTTCACTCTTTCTGTGGGTTCTGTATAACAATACGCTTGTCTTTCTCGTTTGAACGTGTTTCAGATGAAACTCAGTGGCTTTAAAAGAGGGACAGTTACACTGTCGGTCAAAAATTATGATTTAAAAATAAATCTTACTGATCCTACACTTTTGAACGGCAGTGTACTGTTCAATCAGTTTATGATGTGTCTTGTTCATTTATTTATTGTTTCCATGTACTGGAATATTCACAAAGACCGATTCCAAGTGTGTGTGTGTGTGTGTGTGGGTGTGTGAGAGAGAGAGAGAGAGAGAGAGAGAGAGAGAGAGAGAGAGAGAGTGTGTGTGTGTGAGAGAGAGAGAGAGAGAGAGAGAGTGTGTGTGTGTGTGTGTGTGTGTGTGTGAGAGAGAGAGAGAGAGAGAGAGAGAGAGAGAGAGAGTGTGTGTGTGTGTGTGTGTGTGTGTGTTTGTGTGTGTGTGTGAGAGAGAGATAGAGAGAGAGAGGTGTGGTGTGTGTGTGTGTGTGTGTGTGAGAGAGAGAGAGAGAGAGAGAGAGAGAGTGTGTGTGTGGTGGTGTGTGTGTGGTGTGTGTGCGTGTGCGTGCGTACGTGAGTGCGTGCGTGCGTGCGTGTGGTGTGGTCTGTGTGTGTGGAGAGAGAGAGAGAGACATCTTACACAAGTTCTGTCAGACCTGGGCCCTAACTATTAATACTAACAAAACTAAAGTACTAACGTTTCAGAGAAGACCCAGATTCAGGGAAAGAGACACAATTTCACCCTTGGTACGACAAAAACTGAACATGCCACAAACTACACATACCTCGGACTGAAAATAAGGGCAACTGGTAAACAAAATTTGGCTGTGAACGAACTGAAAGAGAACGCAAGAAGGGCCTTTTACGCCATCAAAACATCTATCCAGATTGAAATACCAAATTATAATCTGGCTCAAAATATTCCAATCCGTCATTGAACCCATTGCATTGTATGGCAGTGAAGTGTGGAGTCCTCTCCTAAATCAGTGTGTGTTGTGGTTGTGTGTGTGTGTGTGTGGGTGTGTGTGTTTGTGTGGTGTGTGTGTGTGTGTGTGGTGTGTGTGTGTGTGTGTGTGTGTTATCATACTTGGCCATTAATCTCATTCTTATCATAATTCTGAAGCACATTTTTCCAGTCATTTGACCAAACATAAAATATTTATAAATAAAATTGGACTCAATGTAATGTGTTGATTTTTGTATTTTGAATTCTGCATTTCATTGTTTAAGGTTAAAGGAATAAGTTTTTTTATGCTTAAAACAATAATAAAAAATAAAACTGCCAATGGATTGAAATTATTTCGAATGACCTAAAACCGGAAAATGCAAATGTGTTCCATCTCTAGGCCATGATCAAACGCCACATGTTGTACTTTTCTATCATGCAGAACTCATCATATTTTACTGACTCATGCATGATTTAATGGCATTGACTCTTTTTATGAATGATCTTTTGTGAAATGCATTAGTTCCTCTCGGAATGGCTCGATATAAAGAGCCACACGCTGATGAGATGCATCAACACCCAACATCCAGCATCTTCTGAAGGCTTTCCACAGCATCCTAACATGGAAGACGAGATCTCTCTGGAGCCCAGGGATCTGGGAAGAGCTCTGTGCATCATTACAGGAGCGTCTAAAGGCTTCGGCCGGACGCTGGCGTTTCAGCTCAGCTGCCTGCTGAAGCCCAGATCCGTCCTGGGTGGTCGCTCGGACCGCAGAGCAGCTCAACCAGCTAAAGGAGGACATCATAACCCTGTACGGCGGACAGAACGAACTGGAAGTCTGCTGCGTGCGAGCCGATCTGGAGAAGAAGGAAGGCGTGGAGAAAACCGTTCAAGCAGCTAAAGAGACTTCGGTGTCAGAACTGGACCACATACTCCTGATCAACAACGCAGGTGCGCTGGGTCATTGTCTGCTTTTACAGTACAAATATCGAAATATAGTATTAAATATAAACTATAGATGCCATATAGTACTGTTAGAGGTATTATAGACCAATGTATTTAAATCTACCTTTCATTTATTTTGTATAATTTCAGTTCTAACTATTGATTTTTTAAATATAAATAAATAAATATTTTTTTAGAATAGTCGAAATACTACACTAGAAATCAATCTTAATGTAAAATTAAAACAATTTTAAAAAAACAGCATAGAAATTGCTAGAAATTAAAATCATAAAAATGTAAATTAATCATAGAAAAAATAAAGTAATTAAATATATATAATCAAATATATTAAATAACAATGAATACATAAAAAAAACTTTCTACAAATTAAATCCTTAAAATTATGTCAAATAAAAAATAAGTAAATAATTTTAAAACGAAAATTAAAACATAACTTACTAAAAATGTAATCAATAAAATATCAAATTAAAACAAATAAATATTTTTTTAATGTTTTATTGAATTTTATCAATTTAATGTAATGTTTGTTTATAATTGATTTAGTATTTTTGTCTTGTTTTCCATTCTTGAAACATTATGAAATCCATAAATATTTAAATGTTTGTACTGTACTTTTAGATGTATTATTTATTCGTTTAAATCTAACATTAATTTATATTAAAATATAATTCTTTAAAAATATTTTATTAATATTTTATTTGTTTAAAACAAATATTAAAATATATTTGTATTGTTATTGAATTCATGCATTTATTTAAATCCTATTTTTATTATTGATTCATATACACTGCAAAATGTGATTGTTTTTGTCTTCTTTTCCAGCACAAATATTTAAACTTTCTAGATATTTACTTAAAGCAAAATTACTGTATCAAGCTTGTTTCCTTTAAAAATTAAGTGAGTTTATGCTTAAAACAAGAACAAATATCTTCTAATGAGGTCAGAAAAAATAAACTTAATTAAAAAAATCAAGATTTGCATTTTTTTTACATCATTTTCTTTTCCAGTAAATGAAATGTATTAAATGTATTTTTTCAATCCCGAGTAATAAAGTCGTAGTGTCTCCTGTAATGTGAGAGTGATAGTCTGTCCTCGTTGGTTTCAGCGTCTCTGGGTGACGTGTCTCGCTTCGCTCTGACCTTCACGGATCCGGTCGAGGTCAACCGGTACCTGTCGCTGAACGTCAGCGGCGCGCTGAGTCTGACGGCCGGCGTTCTGCAAGCGTTCCCTCGCCGTCTGGGTCTGCGGCGCTCGGTGGTCAACATCAGCTCTCTGTGCGCGCTGAAGCCCTTCCCGTCCTGGGTGCTGTACTGCGCCGGGAAAGCGCGCGCGACATGATGTTCCGCGTGCTAGCCGAGGAGGAGCCGGATGTAAGAGTGCTCAGTTACGCGCCCGGTGAGTGCCGAGGCTCGCTCTCGTCTAACACACACAGCGTTATTCAGGAGAGACACACTGTTTCTGTCTGTTTACGGGTTTCCCAAATCAGGGTTCATGAACTGATTTAAATAACTAAGTCATAAATAAACACAATTAAAATAAAGCACTTACTGAAATTAAATCACAAAAAATGGGAAATTAAATAAATCATTTAAAATAAAAAAATGTATTATAATGTACAATTTAAATATTTAATTTAAAAACAATTAAAAAATCCTTTATTTACAATAAATAATTGTGACCCTGGAGCACAAAATCAGTCAAAACTGTCATTATTTTAAAATTGTGATGTGTGCATCATCTGAAAGCTGAATAAATAATATTTCCATTGATGTATGGTTTGGACAATATTTGAGAATCTGAGGATCCAAAAAAATCTAAATATTGAGAAAATCTTTAAAGTTGTTCAAATGAAGTTCTTAGCAATGCATGTTAATAAAAAAAAATTAAGATTTTTGGCATAAAATAAAAATGGATCATTTTGACTCATATAATGTATTTTTGGCTATTGCTACAAATATAGCAATACAATAAAAAAACAACTTAAATGAAATCAAATAAAATATTAAAAAAAATTTTTTTAATAAATGCAAAAAAATACTTACTTAAAATTGAATAATGCAACAAAACAAATAACATAATAATAAAAAAACATTTAAAAAAAGTACTTGAAATTCACCATAAACCTGTTAAATAAATAAATCACTTAAAATAATCAACGATAATAAAAACTGTAACAAATAAATAAAAAACTAATAATATAAAACACTAAAAACTAAATCATAAAAGTGCAGGATGAAAATAAAAATAAAATTATCTGCTAATTTTAAAATAGCTAAAAGATTAACTCTCAGGGGGAGTTTCTAAGACTTTGAGCTCCGAGGTGTTTGCTTTGGGAAAGGCTGGTTTGGAGGACAATGTGACTCCAGGATAACACACAGCAGATAACAGAGAGAGAGAGAGACAGAGAGAGAGAGACAGACAGCAGAGAGAGAGAGAAGATAGACACAGAGAGAGAGAGAACAGGAACAGAGAGACGAGACGGAAAATAACAGACAGAGAGAGAAAGAGACAGATACAGAGAGAGAGAGACAGAACAGAGAGCGAAAGAGACAGGATAACAGAGAGAGAGAGAGAGAGACACACAGAGAGAGAGAGACGAGAGAAGAGAGAGAAGAGAGAGAGAGAGAGCATAGAGGAGAGAGAGACAGAGAGAGAGAGACGGAATAACAGAGAGAGGAGAGAGACAGATACCAGAGAGAGAGAGAGAGACGACACAGAGAGGAGAGAGGACACAGAGAGAAGAGAAGAAGAGACAGACAGAGAAGAGAGAGAAGAACAAAGAAGAGAGAGGCAGGACACAGAGAGAGAGAGAGACAGACACAGAGAGAGAGAGAGAGAGACACAGAGAGAGAGACAGACAGATAACAGAGAGAGAGAGAGAGACAGATAACAGAGAGAGAGAGACAGACACAGAGAGAGAAAGAGACAGATAACAGAGAGAGAGAGAGAGACAGACACAGAGAGAGAGAGAGAGAGACACAGAGAGAGAGACGGATAACAGAGAGAGAGAGAGAGACAGACACAGAGAGAGAGAGAGAGACACAGAGAGAGACAGACAGATAACAGAGAGAGAGACGGATAACAGAGAGAGAGAGACAGGCAGCATGTGCTTCTACACTGATGTTCACAGCGTGTTTCTATCGCAGGTCCTCTGGACACAGACATGCAGCTGCAGGCGCGTCGTTTCTCCGGAGATCTGCAGCTGCGGCGCTCCTTCTCCTCCATGTTCTCCGAGGGCCAGCTGCTCTCCTGCGAGGAGTCCGGAGCCAAACTCATGAAGCTCCTGCTGGACAACGACTTCCAGTCCGGCGCGCATCTGGACTTCTACGAGCTCTGATGCTGGAGTCTCACACACTGTACATACTGGGCACTGGTGGTGGTGGTTGATAGATTTGTATTATTTTGGGGTCTTAAACATCTGTTTAGAAATACTGTGTTTTTATAAAAGGAACAAATGAATGAATGTTCAGGCATTCTGTGTCTTTTACTGATAAAGCAGCTGAGGACATCTAGTGGACATCCTGCACAAATACATAGATTAATAAATCATATGATTCGAAATCAGAGAAAATGAAGAGATGCACATCTCATTGACATCTTTGTTCCCTTAATAAACAGATGCTGGGGTAATGATGTGGCTGAAGACACATGTGATTTGGTTTTCCTTTAATCCACGCTTTTAGAAACATCCGAGGTTCAGTTTGCGCTGAACATTTGCTGGCATTTCAGCGATGACTCATCTGAACGCCTCTGATTGGCCATAAGCTCAACAGAATCACGTGATTGGTTATCAGTCTTGAGAAAAGTTACTTTTTAAAGATTTTTTTTATGTATAACCTGAATGCACTGTAAGTCGCTTCGGATAAAAGCGTCTGCTAAATATGTAAATGTAACGCATTACAATATTGTGTTACTCTTTAAAAAAGTAACTCATTATGTTACTTTTTATGGAAAGCAATGCGTTACGTCACTTTTGCATTACTTTTTTTAATCTGGGCAATGCTTGCTTGTTTTTAATATAAATAGTTGTATATTTGTCAAATGTAAAAGCCCTTGGACAACAAAAGCCAAAGGTTGAAGAAACATTTAATTAATGTTTGTATAATAGAACGCAGAAGAAGAATTTCAACACTTTTCAGCAATAAAAAAGAACAAAAATTTCAATTTGGTTCAATTTATCTTGAATAACTCTTGCGTATTAGTTTGGTTGAATTGGATCATTGAAGGTCAGCAGCAAACACTGGTTAATAAAATGGGATTAAACACATAAAGGATATTTGTATTATCTAACATTTAATTAGTGCAGGTTTGCATCATATTCTGAGTTGCATTTCAGTGTTTTTATTCATTTTGAGGAATACTGAATGTGTTTTTTGTGAGTGAGATGAATTAATGCATGTTCATATTTATTCCAGAACTAAAGTAACATCTTACTCTCGATTTCTCTCAACATGCGGACAGGAGATTTGTTGATTTATCAATCAATAAATGTGAAAAAAGTAGCTGGCGTTACTTATCTGAAAAAGCAACTCAGATATTTTCTTGTAAATTAAAAAGTAATGCGTTACTAGTTACTTAAAAAATTAATTTGATTACGTAACTCGCGTTACTTGTAATGCCTTACCCCCCCCCCCCCCCCCAACACTGTACAAACGCATAAATAGAATATGATTGATGTAAGCAGATATGAATTTAATGCCACAATGAACACTTAATTTCATTTTCAATTTATTTACAGCCATGATGGATTTAGTTTAATTATGCATGGCGCAAATTTGGCCCATGCCCCCGTTAATTTCTAACCCTATGCTTATACTAATAATTAACAGTTAAGCCTTTTTGTGGTTTGCTCACTCTGCTTGGACTCTTTCTGCTAATTACATCGTTCCGCCAGTAGGCGGCGACAAGCGACTGTCTCTCATTTCATGAATAATTTATATTTATGCATTTAGCAGATGCTTTTATCCAAAGCAACTTACAGTGCATTCAGGTTATACATTTGTTTTGTCAGTTCGTGTGTTCCCTGGGAATTGAACCCACAACCTTTAGTGCTGCTCATGCAATGCTCTACCACTGAGCCACAGGAACACTATTTTGTCTTTTGAATCATTTACACAACCAAATCAATCCAAACGACTGATTCATTTAGAAACATAACTAGCTACTGTGTGGAAAAACCCATAGTTGCCACTTTCACCTATTTATCTGATTATTAGCTCTCGGTTACAGCTCTGTTTTGGACAATAGCTACATAAATTAATTATTAAAGACTAGAAAATATTACGGTTATTTTGAACCCCCTCACGAAGACTTGAGGTATCGAAACAACAATTCTGAAGCTCCTAAACAACGTTGAAGAAAACACATAAATATTCTTACTGATGATTATTTATGATTTTGAATCTCTCTCGGGAGGATCACGCAGTACGCATGCGCGTAGTACAAACGCCTCCTTGATAGAGTGACACATACTACGCGCATGCGCAGTGCTGTTGGCGTTTCGGGGGGCGTTGCTGGCGTGCAGCAGAGGGGCGGGGCGAAGGTGGGTGTGTGGCTCAGCTGATACTGACTATCATCATCATCATCATCCTACTCATCATCACCCGAGCCTGCTCTTGTCAAGATACACGCCGCTCGGTTTTATGGACGCGACGCGACCGGCTCGGTGAATGAACGCGGATGACGTGACGCGCGTCGCTGTCCGCGGTGCTGAAACAGTGAGTACAATCGCAATCATGTGGATTTTATACGAGAAACGACAGCGCTGTCGATGTGTGATGTGCGACTGATTGTAGAAGAAAGAAGAGAGAGAGAGAGAGAGATTAAGAGATAGAGAGAGAGAGAGAAGCTCCACTATCACTGCGACTCACTCGACTGGAAGTAAACCAATGCACGGATCTCCATTCTCTCGCGCAGATAAAGCAGCGAGGACGCATTATGTAATGCACTGATAGTGAGAAGGAGGTAAAAAGCAACCCATCTCCTGGTTTCCATCTTCATGGTGCGTCTTTGTTTGTGTGGAGAGCAGAAAATGGAGAGTGTGTCTATAT
>QVTF01011097.1:0-19851 GCA_003573665.1 Oxygymnocypris stewartii | reverse complement strand
TCACCTGGGTCTTGCTGTAAAACAGCCGTCCTCCTGCAGTCTGAGTTTGGCAGCGGGGCTGTATGAAGTGTAATTAATGTACAGCCACATTCCCCTCAGAGATATCGTCTCCCAGGAGCTGTTGAAACTAATAGAGGTGAATGTGGCGTGACCCTGGGCTACTCTTACAGTCCTGCTGTCATAACCCGGGGAATTAGAGTCATTATAGCTGCTGTGATATTCCTCTCATCCCATTCATCATGTTAATGAGGAGGTGCAGTCGTCGACTCCCGTTTGACCGGCTTCACAGAGAGGAGAAGATAAATGAGCTGCGTCATCCCGACACATACTGAGACCCTCGAGCCGAGACGCTTTCATTCTGTCCAGAGCGCTGTGACATTGTACCCCATTTAAAACCCTGTTAACTAAAATGTCATGCTCATGTCCCGCTGGGGGCTTGAGAAGTTTGAATTAATTAATTTTACTGGTTTATGCTTTTATGTTATAAAACATTAAGTCATTTCTTGCTGATTAACATAAATTCTTGGATTATATAAGAGTGTCAAGAGTGTGTGTGTGTGTGTGTGTGTGTGCGTGCGTGCGTGTGCGTGCGTGCGTGCGCGCAAATTATTTATATATTTAAATTATTTGTTAATATTATATATTACATTTTATATATTATATTATGTAAATAAATTAAATAACTAACACACACACACATATTATATATATATATATATATATATATATATTATTTTTTATTTTTATACTATATACAATTAAATAAATATAATTAATAAATACAAAATTTAATAATCTATATAGAATAATATAAATAAAATTGTAATTATTATTTATAAAATATACAAATTATTTACTTACTAACTAACTTATATAAATACATACATACACACACTCACAAGTTTTTTATGTTGGGTGAAATGTGACCGGGACATGTTCATAAGCTTTATGAGTGTTCTCTCTTTGACAGTTTATAGTTGATTTCCATGCATAATTAATATGTGGTTATTACTGCACACATACAGTACGTGTGGCTTCAATGCATGAATACTTCATAGCTCTTTTTAACGGCTTGAATATGGCTGTTTGCATGCAATGAAAGGGCCGCACATAGGAGACAGCGGGCAGATCATGTGATCGATCATAATAAAGTGTTTATCACAGGCTGGCTGTGTTGAGCAGCTCAGAGGTTTTTCTTCAGCATCGCAGACTTTCTTAACTGATGAAAAGTGTCCAGATTTGGCGCAGCTTTGACTGGAGGGCATGTCACTTCAGAAATGAATGGTTCTCTCTTCGAGGACAGTCGAGCTAGTTACAGAGAGCGTGACCACGAGACCCCTGTGCCTCTTGCGCTGGAGGAATGCGCATGTTTTCAGCCGGATGAAGGACGCGTCTCACGAGTATAAGAATCTATTCTGTGCCTCAGATCTTCTCTGCATTCGCTGATATTAAATTACAGCATTTTCTTGAAGACGACACTACATTATGAGCCATTTTTAGCAAATTGCAGTTTAGCTTTCTAACCCAAGACATGCTTGATTATTTGAATAGAGATCTCCCATGGTTATATCATAAATCTCTGGAGGACTGTGGGAAAAGAAATACAAACAGTAGGTCAGAGTTTCACAGCGGTTACTCTACTTTTAGATTGTGTCTGTGAGAATACCGAAACAAACTGAGAAGAATGAGTGTCTTAAACCATCTGAACAGTGCTAAATAGAATAGATGTGCGTGTCATCAAGGGCCGCTTGATGTTATTAGAAGGGGATGTTTTTGTATTGCAAGTTCTTACATCCAGTAAATGCACATTTTCCTTTCAACCAGAAATGTACATTGTTTTAAAGGAATAATTCACCCAAGAATGAAGATTTGCTGAAAATGTCCTCACCCGCATGCCATGTAGATGAGTTTTTTTCCATCAGTATGTAGCATTGCATCACTTGCTCACCAGTGGATCCTCTGCAGTGAATGGGTGCCGTCAGAATGATGAGAACACCTTATTGATGAATTTGTTTCTTACAAATAAACAGTGTTTTTTTTTTTTATTTCAAGACATTAAACTGATGGACTGGAGAGGTGTGGATTATTTGATGATGTTATCAGCTGTTGCACTCTCCTTCTGACGGCACCCATTCACTGCAGAGTTAAAATTTTCAGCACTTGAATAAAAAATATGAACTAAATAAAATAATAAACATTTTATTTTATTTTAGCTAGTTGCCAAGGCAGAATGTTTAATGTTCGTTACTCTTGAAGTACTAAAACTGAAATAAAAATGAATAAGAGGGAATGTATATATATAATGTATAAATATATAGATGTATATATTTTTTAAAATAAATAAATAAGATAATAAAAAAGACAAAATTACTGATTTGGAGAAAATTAAATTGAAAGCAGAAAGTATAAAAAGCATATTCAAAATATTAGTAAAAACTAACTAAATAGTGTATCACTGATAATAATATGTGAGTGTTGTTGCTAGGCTGTTGTGTTTGGTTGCCAGGGCATTTCTAAGCAGTTGCTAAGGTGATCTTAATGTTTTTTAGCGCATTGCTGTGTGGTTACTTCTAAGGTGTTCAGAGTAGTGCATGCTTTGTGGTTGCTAGGGGGTTGTTAGGGTATTCTGAGTCATGTAAAGTGGTTACAATCATTAGTAACTGCATGATTAAAGATACTGTAACTCTTTTGTCAAATAACTTATTCATTCAAGTATGAACGATAATAATACTGATGCTGGAAGCAGTGCTAATTAATGACTTTATCCATAACATCTAGAAATAGACCTATTAATCAGGTAAAGCTCATCTCATACTCGTCTTGTGGTTGTTGTGTTTGTTTTTATAATGAATCTTCTTGTTGATGTCTTTCCGAGGCTGTCTGGCTGTTGAATGGCCGTCTCTGAGGCTCATTGATGTGAGTAAATCTGAGCCAATTCAGTCTTTGGAAGTGTCACTTCCTCCAGCACAGCACAGCTCGGTCTGTGAATATTAATTACCCTCAATAAGCTGCTCAGTGTCTGTGAACATCAGCCATGAGCACGCAGGTGCGCTCCGAGACTCGCTGTGATGCCGGGATCCTTCAGGGGCTTCTGCACTTACAGGACAGTATTATAAGGACTCCACGAATAACTAGTTGTCGTTTCTCAGCTCTGTTCTGTTTTAATGCGTTTCATTGACTGGTGTATGCATCAGTGCTGGATCTCTTGCTGTTTGATTCCAGTTGGCTGTGATTTATATTTGGGCATGTGATTGCAGGAGTGTTAAAGCCAGAAGACGTTCCAGATTGCTACTCTTTCTCTATAATATTTGACCCATGAGTTGTGCATTGTGTTTTCTCATCTGAAGGCAGGATGAATAACGTTTGGCTCTTGCTGTCCTTCTCGCTGTCTGTGAGGATGTGCCTTTAAAAACTCAGTTTGATATTTGGAGCAGTAGATTGTAATTTTGACTATGGATAGTGAAGCAAACACTGATCAAGACATTTGTGGGCATTTGAGCGCACCGGACAGTTTTTCACATGTATGGGTAGACATCATGAATATCTTGGTAAGTTTGGGAATACTTAGCTTATCTTTTATTTTTCTTGTGATTATTAGTATTATTATGTGGATGTTTAATGTCTATTCATATATCTATTTAAGATATCTTTAGCATGCATCCTAGCACTTAGGTATTTTTGTTGTCTTATATAATATTTAGTGATAGCATATGGATTTACTTTGTGTTTAATGTCACATTTGATATTGTTGTTATTTAATTTTAAGCCTGGGGATCTGATGTATAAATAAGACCCAGTAGCCTTGTAAATGTCATTATTTTAATGTCAAGTGTGTTTTGTCTGTGCCATGGCCCATGTGTCATTTTACCAGCATTTCAAACTGAGGTCAACTGAGGGATTTTGTACTAGAACTAGAAGTACATATAATTATTTTATATTGATTTGTCTGCTTTAAAGTAGGTTCTCATAATTTTGCTGAAATCTCTGCATCCCAAACCTTTCTCATTACCAGTAAAATGTATAGTATGTCATTCTTATATGTGTGAGATGGTTGACTAAAGCTTCAGTGTGCTGAAAATCTTTGAGTGAATTTTGTAGTAGATGAGCTTGCAGATCTTGAGATGATGCTTTGCCCTCTGGGTCTCCAGTGAGTAAACGAGAGAGGTCACGTCTCTGTGTGTCATACAATACCAGGAAGACATGCTGAGGGAAAGCTGATTCCTCCTGACCACGAATATTAACCAGAATATTTTAGGCCAGTACACCAATACACACCATACCTGAAGCAGCTTCAAAGGCCCAAACCTGGTCTGCCGAGTGTTGTTTGGACTGAGAGCTGGATATACGTCACAGTGTTGTGATGATTATAGAGGCCGTTTTCTCCTCACTGCAGATAATGGTTGTATTGTTTGTGTGTGTTGTAGGATTGGCTCTCTGGATAACATCGAGGATCTGGCCCAAGAGTATTCAGAGTATTACAACACGTCCTACAGCGAAGTGTGTGACAGAATGGAGGAGTTACGCAAACGCAGAGTCGCTCATGAAGCAGAGACGGTAAAAACCTCACACGAGCCTCTGTTTAAGTCATGTTGTATGTCTAACTTTCAATAAAGTCCACTTACACTACTGTTAAAAAGTTTGAGGTTGGTTAATGTTTTTGAAAATCTTGTCAGCTCACCAATCTGCATTTATTTGACAAAAAATACAGAAAAGCGGTAATATTGTGAAATATTATTATGATTAAAAATACGTGTTTTCTATTTGAATATATTTAAAGTATAATTTATTCCTGTGATCAAAGCTGAATTTTCAGCATAATTTCTCCACTATTTCAGTGTCACATGAAATCATTCTAATAAATATTATACCTGCAGCTATATCACCTGCAGCCCAAGGCCGGTTGCCCACTGAAGCTAAGCAGGGTTGAGCTGGTCAGTACTCGGATGGGAGACCTCCTGAGAAAACTAGGTTACTGCTGGAAGAGGTGTTAGTGAGACCAGCAGGGGGTGCTCACCCTGTGGTCTGTGTGGGTCCTAACACCCCAGTGTAGTGATGGGGACACTATACTGTCAAAAAACACTTTGCTTCGGATGAGACGTTAAACCGAGGTCCTGACTCTCTGTGGTCATTAAAAATCCCATGACACTTCTCGTAAAGAGTAGGGGTGTAACCCCGGTGTCCTGGCCAAATTCACCCAATGGTCTCTGACCATCATGGCCTCCTAATCATCCCCATACACTGATTGGCTTCATCACTCGGTCTCCTCTCCACCAGTAAGCTGGTGTGTGGGGGGTGTTCTGGTGCACTATGGCTGCCGTCACATCATTCAGGTGGATGCTGCACACTGGTGGTGGTTGAGGAGATTCCCCCCTTACTATGTAAAGCGCTTTGAGTGCCTAGAAAAGCGCTATATAAATGTAACAAATTATTATTATTATCATTATATCCTGATTTGCTGCTCAAAAAATAAATTATTATCAATGTTGACAACAGTGCTGATATTTTTGTGGAAACCATGATGCAATACATTCTTTCTGTAATTTTTTAATGAATAGAAAGTTCAAAAGAACAGCTTTTATTTTAAATATAATTTTTTGTGACAAATATTTTTACTGTGATTGTTCACAAATTCAATGCATCATTGCTGAATAAAAGTGTTACCATAAACTTTTCAAATAGTCTCTCATTTCAAAAGAGCAAGAAGTTCCACAATGAAAAGGATGGTTAGATGTGTCACTTGTTCGGCTAGAGGACAGTTATCACAGAAGAAGGAATGAAGAGTTTTGTTTAATCTGCTGTATGACTTTGTTTCTCAGGGAAAGGCTGAATCAGCAACATCCCTTCAGCTGCGGTTGGAAATCCAGGTGGGTAATGAATCACGGTCAGCGGAGGGAATGACCTGTCCAGGAAGTTGTGCTTTCATGGGAAAAAGACACCAATAGTGTCATCTTTACTCTTTGTTCAAACACTTTTTGTTGTTAAGAGTCTAAATGTCTTTATCTTTCCTCCCAGGAGTCACTGGGTCTGTCTAGCGCCGTGTCCACACCTGAAGTGGAGAGAAGGTATGAGTGCGTTGTTGCATTTTTAGTATTTCTCATCCAATCTTTGCAAGCTGCTCTTGTTCCAAGAGCATGATTAGGGGACTTTCTAGTCACCAATGTTTAAGATTCCATTCGAGCTGATCTCATAACCACGTATGGGATATTTTGAGTTCCTAGACGTACTTAAATAAGACACAGCAGGCCTGAGAGTTACTCAAAGAAACGCATCCGGCCATCGGGACATTGGAGATGATGCATGCATTTCCTGTTGACCTCTTTATTCTTCATTTCTCTTTTTCCTTCCTTCCATTGTGCACCTTCCTTCCATCGCCACCATCAGCATGTTAATACACATAATGCACAAGTCAATTTAGTTTATTTTTGTTTCATTATTCCCAATTTCAACTGATTAATGAAACAAAACATATAAAACAGATTATTGTGGATGAGCCACGGTCAAAGCTATTGTGAAATAAAACAATAAGCAACAAAAGACCACATATAATTATTTACGATAGTTAAAAATTATACAATTACTACAATGCCTCTCAAGGTTTATTTGCTTATTTTTATAAATAGCTTAAAATATCATTCATAGTAATTTGAGTAAAATAACATATTTGCTATATACACTACTGCTCAAAAGTTTGGATTAGTATTTTTTTTTTAAAGAAATTAAAAATTGTATTCAGCATGGATGCAATAGATTGATCAAAAGTGACAGTAAAGACATTTATAATGTCACAAAAGATTTCTATTGCATATAAATGCTGCTCTTTTGAAAACAATAAAAAATATATACATCATGGTTTCCACAAAAATATGAAGCAGCACAACTGTTTTCAACATTGATAATAATATAATATTGTTTTTTTGTGTGTGTGTGTGTGTGTGTGTGTGTTGTGTGTGTGTGTGTGTGTGTGTGTGTGTGGTGTGTGTGTGTGTGTGTGTGTGTGTGTGTGTGTGTGTGTGTGTGTGTTTTTCGAGTAGCAACTCCTCATATTTGAATGATTTCTTGTGTATATAACACTGAAGACTGGATTAATAATCCTGAAAATTCAGATTAGCATCACAACAAAAAATTAAATTTTAAAATGTCTATTCTATTCAAATAGAAAACAGTTATTTTAAATTGTAATACATTTTCACTGTATTTTATTGTATTTTTTATCAAATAAATGCAGCCTTGTTGAGCAAAAGAACAAAAACATTATAAAATCTTACTGATCCCAAACTTTTTAAAAGTACTATATACTCATACTAATAAAAAATGTTAATTGGTATCAATGTTTATTTATAATAGCATTATTAATAATTGTGTACTGAACATGCAGGGTTAAGACGCGTTTCACATAGTAGTAGTAGTAGTAGCCCTTTATTGTATAAGTATATTGTATTGTACATATATCTGCCCCTCACGAGTCTAAAGGCTTGCATTGCTTCTGAGAGCTCAGGTACATGCTAACATCAGCAGCACGCGTCAGCCGAGAGAAAGACAAATAAAGAGAGAGGGAGAGGAATTCACTGGCCATGTGACTGTGTCTGTCGCTGTAAAACCCCTCCGGTTTGTGAAAAAACCTCCATTGTTGCAGTGAGGTGAGGTGTGGTGTGGTGCGGTGTGTCTTTATGCGCTCTGACAGACAGCTGAGTCTAATGGACACGGACACATTCCTAGAAATCAATGGATAGGGCCTGAAAATGAAGAGAATAATGTGGTGAGATGAGACGCGGTGTGATCGTGTTTTGATGCAGACGCTTTTACTGGAGTTCATTTGTGTTGTTAAATTTTTTCTTGCAGGCAATCAATGAACAAGTTCCAGCTCTGAAGACGGATCTGGTAAGTACTGTATTGTTTGTTTGTTTTAAAATGAGTAAAATCAGGGTTCACAGTCAGTGTGATAAGGGAATTTTAAAATTGAGATTTCAAGGCCTGGAAAAGTCAAGAGTGAATGTACAGTTTTCGAATGAACATTTGTGTAATATTTTAGTGGATAAACAGTGTTCTTTTGTAGATAGTCTTATGAATTCATGGTGATTCATTGGTCCAAAGATGTAACACCTACCTCATTATTTATGACTTTTTTTTCCACATCTCAACTTCATGATGGTTTAAACACTTTTAACGCTTTTTTTTCCTTTAGTATCTATTTGAAATTATTTTTTTTATTACATAAAATAGTTTTTTAATTACATAACTTTACATAATTTTGAGGTCGAAAGTCTAGATGCATTATATGATCAAAAATATTAATAAGAATTTATACAATTTCAAGTAACATCCAAACTTTTGACTTATGTCCTAAAAATCTCAAGAAATACTTCTTCAGACAGTCATTGAGTTTAAACCCGTTTCTAACAGCAGGAAAATGGGACAGAAAGAAAAACAAATCGTTCTGGCAAAACTTCCGCAAGACTCAGAAAGGGAGCGTTCGAGCGACACCGAAAGGTTCTTCACCCATTTCTAATCGCAATTCCATTTGATCTTTATCAAACATTGCTTTAAATGATACGCATGACCTTTGACCTCTGGTTCACAGGAGAGGATCTGGGCTTCGTGGCCAGTGAGATCACGATGAGTGATGAAGAGCGCATCCAGCTGATGATGATGGTGAAGGAGAAGATGATCACGGTGGAGGAGGCTCTGGCTCGGGTATGAAAGCGTTCACACCACACTTCACTTCCCTGATTCAGTTCTGAGATGGAGGACCAAGTCCACAAATCAAGTAGTTTTGTAAAAGTACAGTTTCAATTTTACTGAGTCAAAGTACAAACACTCTTGATTATTTATTCTATCCAGCGCTAGATTGATTTGCACATAGGTAAGCAAATGTATTAGCAAACTTTATTTTATTACCAAAACTTGTTATATACTATCCAAACAATAAACTTCAATATACTAAAATATGCAGTTAAAGTACTGATAATTCTACTCTGGAAACAAGTGACATTGTTTACCATATATTATTTGAAATATTAAGGAAAACAACAATTGTGTCAATATGTGGTAACAAGCAGAATGAGCTTTAATACAAAAATACAATGTACTGATGTCACAAGGGGTAAAATGCATGAACAATTGAAAGGAAACGCTAAACAAATATGCTAGTTTTATATCATTGAAGTCTTGACCTAAATGTGATTTTGATTTTGACCGGATCATTGAATCAGTGAGTTGACTCAAGAACAGCAGTGATCAGATCGGTCTGATTCATGATTCATCTTTCTGTGATTTTCTAACCGATTCAACGGGTTTCATTAAAATCATCACTATCACAACTCAGAGTGGTGATTTCCTCAAAAGAACAAGGACTGATATATGTATGAAATGTAGAGTAAACAGTATATTATGCTTTGTAATGTAGAAAGTAAGTTTCCTAAAATACAATCGGCTCATTTTGACCAGATCGTTGAATCAGTGTGTTGACACAAGATCAGCTGCAATCACAAATGAATCGCTCCGTGCAATCTGAGAACCAATTCAACAGATTCATTGGAACGAATCAGCGTGCTTATGAACTGGATAAAGCTATCGTGTCTCAGTGAAATAATGAAAATGTTTTTGTGGTGAAGTAAAAATGACAATATGCTATATTTTACTGTCCACCACTGAGGATAGGACATTGACTAACGTGTTTTTTGGGTCCTTCAGCTGAAGGAGTATGAAACGCAGAACAAGCAGTCCAACAGTGTGGACACGACCGACTGGACCGACACACCCAGTCCCTCCATGACCGAATCCTCCTACTGTAACGTAAGTTTCCCAGTCACTTTCTGTGTTTGCTAATGACCACTTCTCTCCCTGAATGTCTCACGCGTTCTCCTGAAGCATCTACGATCTATGAAGTGGAAGGTGTGAATATCTATTAGCTGTGTTTGCTGTGATGAACTTGTTTATTGGAGGATCTTCTGTCTACAGACACTCACAGCAGGGTTTTTCACCGATACCCGCGGTGTGATCCACGGCCCCTCTGGGCCTCCAGGCGGGGTCCCATTCATCCCCTCAATGCTGTAACCCCCATTGTGCATTTTTGGCCGGTTGAATGCAGGGCTGTGCTCTCTTCAGCGGCCCACAGCTCTTTTGTGCAGGGATTGTGTGATTAAGGCGCTCGGATGCAGGATCCATTCCACCAATTCCACTGGACAGAGCCACTGTTTGTTGCATGCTAAAAAAAATATATTATACTGGGCTTTTGTACTTTAGTTGTTGTGTTTGCAAAGACAAGCATAAGTATTATGATTGCTTTTTAGGTTATGATATGAACAAGCCAGTGAGACTCAGAATCTGTTCAGCATCTGCATTGTCCTGCAGCATTTAATAAATATTCAACTTTTCAGCATTTAATGAAAAAATGAAACATCTTTTGGTCACAAACTTGTTTGCTGATATTTAAACTGAATTTCAGCATATAATGTCACTTATTAACATGTTATGATATTACCCAATTTTTTGGGTTGCCTGGTAATATCAATGCTGTTTTCAACATCTGCTTATCAATCCTATGGTATTCTTTAAACTACTGTTCAAAAGTTTAGGGTTGGTAAGATTTTTTAAGAAGTCTCTTATGATCACAAGCCTGCATTTATTTAATCGAAATACAGTAAAAACAGTAACATTTTGAAATATCATTATGATTTAAAATAACTGATATCTATTTGAAAATATTTGAAATGTAATTTATTCCTGATACAAAGCTGAATTCTCAGTTTTCAGTGTCACATGATCCTTCAGAAATCATTTTAATATTCTGATTTGCTGCTGAAATAAACATTTCTTATTATCAATGTTGAAAACAGTTGTACTGCTTCCTATTTTATGCAACTGTGAAAAAAATAACAAATATAAAATATAAATGCCTTTACTGACATTTGTGATCAATTTAATGCATCCTTGCTAAATAAAAGTTTTTATGTGAGGAATGTCGTCTGAGTTTCCCAACACGTCCAAAATATGACGTTATTACATTGTTTTCATCGATGACAATAGTTTGACTTTCTCTGCTTGAATTTTACAGATGCCAGTTACATAACGTCCCACCCGCTGAAATAGTTCAGTTCTGATGACTCTGTTTATAGCAGACATTAGCAGACGCTCCGACTCTAATGGTCTCACACTGACTGGGTTTGACATTTCACCGGGTTTATTTCAGGTCCTGTGATGTTTTATCGGTCTGAAGTGTGGTGAGAGCTGCGCATGTTTAGCACCTGCTGTCAGACACGTGCTATTCTGTTTTATATGTATGAACCATAAATGATAGGGTAATTATAGTCGAGATGTGTCTGTCTCCTCTGCGTGTGGTTTCTGAACCCACAGCCGTCTGCTGCAGATGATTCTGAGAAATACACGCTAAAATAATCTAGAAATGAGTCCTGTACCCTCCGTCTCTGTGATATTCTGGTGTCTAGATGTGGCTCAGCGTGTGTCTGTGGGGTTTCTTCACCTGTGTTATGGTCTAGTAGGTGAAAACGGTGTCTCTCCTCAACAAACACATGATCTGAGGAAGTAGTCTGTCTGGAGCACAATCGCTGCAGGAAGAGTTACTGCACCTGTTGAAGTTTATGAGTTTGAAAGTCTCTCTATTCAATTCACAAGTCATCTATTTTTCATAGTTTGCATACATGTTTAGTTTACCACATGCTAAAGACCACTGAAAGGATGTGGTCAATAATGAGTCAAAATACTTTCCATTACATGTAAAGTCTATGCATGGACCTTTTTATATTTGTCTCTTTTATATAGTTTTTGTATTCATTTCATTATATATTTATTGTATTGTGTGTTTTCATCAGTATTAAGCTATACCCTGAGCAGTTTTCTCTTCTTGATCTCATACAGTCGAGAGAACAGTCAGAAGATGAGCTGGAAGAGTCCGTCACCTTTCGTCGACTTCATAAACTTGTCAATTCAACTCGACACGTGAGAAAGAAGCTTATTAGAATCGATGAGGCCAAAAACCATGGCTCAAAAGGTGAGGGATGAATGCATTTCATAAATCTACACCTTCATTTGATGAAGGATTACAAAGCCAAACATTAAATGATTAACTAGCATTTACACTGATGAATCCTTTACACTAAGACTAAGAAAATGTAAAAACGGATCAACTAAGTTTTGATGTTCTCCCATCCAGACCCTGTGAGTCCTGAAGTGCTCCTGTCTGGCGAGGAGGGCGTCTCTCTGTACTCTGGGGTGCACAAACGTCTCGCCGTGTCCCGGGGTGACGGTCTGAGCTCTGTGCTTCATGAACAGCTGTCTCTGGACAGAGACTCGGACAGTCTGACCACGTCTCCCTCCTCCAGCAGCTTAGACACCTACAGCAGCCACAAGCTCTTCAGGGCCTTCAGTAAGTCCAGCAGCAGTCAGGGTCTGGAGCCCTCGATAGGACCCGGCGGAGCAGTTTCTGGGCTGGACGCAGGCAGCGGATCCTCCTTCTCCGAGGCGGACGGTGAGGTCGAGCCCAGGTTGTCCCGCTCCGTGACGGATGGGGAGATGAGACGAGCCCTGAACCCTTCTAACTACCATGTAGTGAGTGCGGACACTGCATTTTTCTTTGACGATTTAATTTGTTAATTGTATTATTTATTTTATATTTGATTTGGTTTTGGTTTAGTCTTGTTATTATTTAATTTTATTTCGTCTTTAATTACATTTTATTTTATGTCCCAGGATGACATCAAGCTCCAAAATGACAAAAAACCTAGTCATATGATAGCTTCGTGTAGAGATATAACTTGATCCATATAGAGCTTTACTAACGGTTGTTTGTGTCACAGAGGACCTGCAGCTTTGGAGGATTTGATCTCACAAGCCGATCTGTGTACATGAGCAATAGCAGCTGTGACCCCACAGTAAGGACACTTCGTAAACGTGCAAATGAATTCATGAAATCTATTCCAAATGCATTCAGACATCTTCCATGTCATTCTTAAGATTGTGCATCATGTCACATCTATCCTCAGAATGAAAACGGTGATATCAGCATGAGAGACGCATCCAGATCTCCAACACCTTCCCGTATCTCTCTGGGGAAGAAGGTGAAATCTGTTAAAGACACCATGAGGAAACGCATATCCAAGAAATATCATTCCTCTCCATCGGAGCAGGTGATTGTTTGATAACGATTCATTCATAATGCAAGACACTGGAAAGATGGTTGATTTGAGCAGTTCCAGTATAGCAGACATGTCCTGTTTGTCAAAGCAGAAATGCAGAACTTGTAAAGACCGAGACTAATTGTGAGTGATGGTTGCTTTCTGGCCCAAGTCAAGAGTTTGCCATTAATCATCTGCAAAGCAAAAATCATCACGGTTGCTTGCTTTTTAGGTTGTTCTATCTCTGACTCCAATATGAGCAAAAGTAATAGTGATGCAAACACCACTTATCATTGAACAAAATGACATTTGACCATCTTACAAATCAGCTTCATTTGTAAGTATGTGGCGCCCTCTGTCAGCAGATGTGTTGATTTCAGCATGTTGTTGTTCTCTGTGACTCTCAGTCGAGCCCGAGTCGAGCTCCCAGCAGCCCACAGTCTCCTCACACGGACACAGACTCTCTGGAGAAACCCAACTCAAGGCCGGAGGATCGGTGGAGAGTTTGAGGAGTTCCTTCAGCGGACAGAGCTCCATGAGTGAGTGTATCTGCTTCACCATACTTGTGAAAGGTGAAAGGCTTGTTTGTCAAAATGTCAGACAAAATGTAATAAACTAATATAGCCTTTGTAATATAAAACATTATACAAATAATATAAAAAAATGTAATCCAAATATAAAACCATGTTCATCGTTTCATTAAGTAGAAGTACTAAAATTACTACAGCTGAAATAAAATATTTTAAATCGAAATAGAAAAATGTAATAAAAAAGACAGAAACATAGATAATAGTTCTATAATAGTTAATATTACAAATCATTTCTAATTTTGAAATGAAAATGCAATGTTGCTTTGCCAACTAAAAAGAAATTCAATTTTGAAGTTCTAAAATTACTAGAACTGAAATAAATATATTAAAGCATAATAGAAATAAAAAACTAATAAAAATGAAGAAAGCGCATAACAAAAATTACTAAAACTTACCAAAAATGTCAATAAGAACTGAAGTATTTAAGCTATTTAAAAATTGTAATAAATAATTGTTTATATAAAGTGAAGTGACGTTTGGTCAAGTATGGTGAGCCGTACTCTGAATTTATGCTCTGCAGCAGAATAGAATAGAATAGATAATATACAGCCTGCTGGTCATTATTGTAAAATAAACCTTGTTATGATCATTTGAATTTGTGATACTGACACATTTTTTAACCAATTACGCAGCTGCTTATCAAATAAATGCACATACAATATAAATTTTTGATTTGAAATGATTTTATTTGCTAGAAGAATTCAAAATTGTTGTCTTGGACAAAGCTCAGTTAAACCGTTTTATAGGTCAGCGTCATTATTCAAACATGTTTGACAGTGAATTTGACCAGAAAGCTATATAATAAATATTGATATCATTTTAAAAAGGAACTATGCTGTTGATAGAACTGTGGTCTTAAATGAATATGGTATTTCATGGTACTTCAAAGAGTCCCAGGTTATTCAGGGTAGTGTTTTGCAGGCGGTCAGACAGTCAGCACCACAGACTCGTCCACCAGTAACCGTGAGAGTGTGAAATCAGAGGACGGTGAGGAAGACGAGGCTGCCCTACAGAGGACCCTTCTGTGGCCGAGCTCTGGTTCACACAGACTTGTACCCCGAGCCCGTATGACACCGACTCCCTCAAGCTCAAGGTCAGACGCCTGGTCTCTCAGAAGTACACTGACCATCGGCTTGTGTTGCTCTGCGTCTGTAGCGTGTGTTTGCTCTTCCAGAGAGGAGATCTGATCGACATCATCAGTAAGCCGCCCATGGGCACGTGGATGGGGCTCCTCAATAACAAGGTGGGAACGTTTAAGTTCGTCTACGTGGATGTGCTGAATGAGGAAGAGGAGAAACCCAAACGGAGCGTGAAGAAGAGGAGGAAAAGTTGCCCTCCTAAACCGACCTCTGTAGAGGAGCTTCTGGAGCGCATCAATCTTAAAGTAATGCAATAACACCGGTCAATTAATATCATAATTATCTGACACTTTTTGATGCAATATTGTAATTATATAGTTTTACCATGTTCACCAGTCTTATTTTAATATTATAAATATACTATTATATATTATAGTATTTGTATTAATTGTTTGAATTAGCTTTTATTTTTATACTTGTTTTCATATTAATTTGAAATTGTTTTGACATATGTTTTTGTTTACTGTAAATATAACTATTTAAGTTTTTACTTTAGTTTTAGTTTTTATTCCCCCCCCCCCCAGTTAGTAATTTTGTTAACTCTTTAAAATAAGGTCCAATTAGCTAATCTTAGTTAATGCATTTAAGTAACATTAAATAAGTGAGCAATATATTTGTTACAGTATTTATTAATCGCTATTATTATAAATTAATAAAAATACAAGTGTTCATTTTTAGTTCATGTTAGCAGAGGGCCAGTGAATAATATTAACAGATTAAATCCTGAAGTGAACATTAATGGAGAGATTTTTTAATCTAGTATTTATAGTTCATTATATGTTAGCCTCAAAATGTAGTATTTCATCAACAAAACTGAGTTTTAATTTCTGTTAATGATCATAATCCTGGTTTACTGTCCCGCAGGAACACATGCCTACGTTCCTGTTCAATGGGTATGAGGATCTGGACACGTTTAAACTGTTAGAGGAGGAAGATCTGGACGAGCTGAACATCAGAGATCCTCAACACAGAGCCGTGCTGCTCACCGCCGTCGAGCTGCTGCAGGAGTGTGACAGTGAGAGACACACACGCACGCACACACAGACAGACACACACACACACACACACACACACACACACACACACACACACACAGACACACACACACAACACAGACACGTACACACACATACACACACACAGACACGTACACACACACACAGACACACACACACACACACACACATACACACACACACACACACACACACACACACACACACACAGACACACACACACAGACACACACACACACACACACACACACACACAGACACACACACACATACACACACACGACACACACACACACACACACACACACACACACACAACACACACATACACACAGACACACACACACATACACACAGACACACACACACACACACGCACACACAGACACACACACACACATACACACGGACACACACATATACACACACATACACACAGACACACACACACATACACACACACGCACATATACACAGACACACACACACACACACAGACACACACGCACACACACATACAGACACACACACAGACACACACGCACACACACATACAGACACACACACAGACACACACGCACACACAGACACACACACACACACAGACACACATACACACACACATACACACACATACACACAGACACACACAAACACACACACACACACAGTCTACTGTTCTCACTGATTTAACTGTTTTAATATTGGGTCACTAAAAGACGTTGTAGTTGTATTTATTATAAATACTTTCTATAAATCGTATAGTACGTTACAGTTTAGCCTAGATATATAGTAAAGACATTTATAGTATTACAAAGGTATTAAAATGATTCTGAAGGATCATATGATACTGAGGACTGGAGTAATTATGCTGAAAATTCAGATTTGCATCAAAAAATACATTGCATCAAAAAATATATTTAAATAGAAAGCACTTATTTTAAATTGTAATAATATTTCACAATATTACAGTTTTTATTGTATTTTCAGATCAAATCAATTAAAAAACTTACAGACACCCAAAACTTTGAACGTAGTGTGTATATGATTTATATGCATTGCATTACAGCCCAGATGCGACATTCAATTTTATCCCAAAAAAAAGAAAACTACATAAAAAAACATTACTGCGCATGCATGCTTTTGTGGCCATAACTTCTGATAGACTTCCAAATAGAATCAATAACAGCTAAGTCCCTCTAGAGTAGATTATTTTTTATATCAAGTTAATATGTTTGCTGTGTAAATCAGACAGACTTATTGAAACACGCACATTCATTCTCTGCCAGCAGGAGGAGCTTCAGAGGTTTCCCGGTTCCCACGTTCATCACTTTAACTTAGCAGAACGATAAACAAACACAGACCGATGAACGTCTAGAATGTTCAATCTGAACAGGGTGTGAATTGCTCTCGCAGTTATGGTCTTCATCACGTGTTGTTGTGCTTTGATCTGCAGGTAAACAGTGACCCGGAGCGCGAGGGATCGTCCGGAGACTCCCAGGAGAAGCTTCTGTCAGAGAGCAAGCGTGCCGCCAGCGGACTCTCCTCGTGACTCGGGCTGCTACGAGAGCAGCGAGAACCTAGAGAACGGTAATGACAGCCTTCCTCGTCTGTGACTCCTCCTCTTCCTCCTGTCTGTGATCAGATCTGCTTTCATTCCTCTCTCTCTCTGCTGTGAGGAGCACACGTGCCTCCGCTGGGACTTTCATCCGTGTTTTCCACAGTTTCTCGTCATGTGACTTTTTCACTTCAGTCCATTTCCCATTTTGCGCTTGCTGGATTTGTGTTGAACCAAAAGAGTGAGGAAGTTTGGTCCTGAGTCAATATTATTCACTGTTACAGCTTGAAATCTGATCACATCAAGTGTTCATTTGCTTTGGTTTAGACGAACCTGACATGCTCGTGTCCTTGTGAAGAGTTGACCATGTCAGTATTTGTTTGCTTGGGCTTGCGAGCGTTGCTGTTGTGTGTGTATATTTTTCTAGTAAAAATGATATAATGTTGCACAATATCTTTACATGTGGCCTAAAAATCATTTGTGATATGCAACATATGAGACTACAGTAGATATATTACAGTACAAAACAAAACGGTACATTTAGCTCCACAGGTAAAGACAAAAGATTCGATCAGAGCTGCGTCGACATCAAATGTCTTGAGAATTTCAGATTAATCATGAAAACATGTCCAGGACGCATTTCACCACAAAATCTCTTTTTAAAAACTGCTAAATGAAATGTTGTTTAGAGAAAAAGCCTCTTTTAAAGTTGATTTAGTTTTCTTCTTCTCTTTTATGTCTATTAAAACACATTTTCCCCTCCAATGTATGTTTACATTTACCTGTAAATGTGCATGAAAGCTAAACGAATACATGTAAATGCAAACGCTCATTACAGAGATGCATCCAGATGCTTCAGTTTTGTGTAATTCCTGTTTATTTTAAATGTCATTAAAATAATACAATTTTTGTATTAGTTATAAAGACAAAAAAGCAGCATTTGAGACAGCTTAATACATTCATTCTAATTTTAATACTATTTTACATAAATATAAAATGAATCCTGACAGTTTCACGATGCAAAAAGTTCATGATGGTCCTGAAAGTAGTGTTCAGTTCTTTAAGCAAAATATCACTTCTGATTTTGGGATTATACTGTATATGACCCTGAGATGTATATGACCGTGTATCTTATTTTATATATAAAAATATCATGAATTGAATTAAGTACATTTTTTTTTCATATTATTTAATCTGTAATATTATTAATTGATTTCTTGAATTAAAATGAATGAATTCTGCAGTAATTTAGAGACTTGTTTAAACGGTTTGAAGGAGGACCGTGTTTAATTCCTCATCTCAATGTTAAAAGTTCATAATGGTCCTAAAAATACTGTTTGTTTCTTTAGGTGAAATATAACTGTGATTTTTGGATTATATATGACCTGGAAATGTTCTTGACAGGTTTTGAGAGATTCATCTCTAATATCTTACGTTCTTTGAGTCCGTGTGCATGGATCCGAGCGAGACGGGACTGACGCCGGTCGGTTGAGCTCGGTCTGTGTCACTGACCAGATATTGTCCATAACAGAAGATATGGAAATAAAACGCTCTATGATCTACTCGTCTGAACCGCCTGCTTATTCCTGTCTGCTCCTGTCCATTTCCACCAGAACCTTCTGCTCTCTCGTAAACATCTTTCTCATCACTTTACAAAAACAGGCCAGTTTCTCTCTGCATGCAGAACTTTCCACGAGTCTATGATCGGTCTCAAGTAAATACACTACACTTCCAATGTTCGCATCAGATATTATTTAAATGACGACATTTATAATGTTACAAAAGATTTCTGTTTCAAATAAATGCTGTTCTTTTGAATTCTCTGCTCAGCAAAGAATCCTGAAAAATTATATATAACAAATATTAAGCAGCACAACAGTTTTCAACTATTTGCATTTATTTTTAGGCTGCATTTATTACATAAAAAATACAGTCAAATCTGTAATATTGTGAAATATTATTACAATTTAAAAATATTTTCTATTTGAATATATGTTACAATTTATTCCTGTGATGCAAAGCTGAAGCATCATTCCTCCAGTCTTCAGAGTCACATGATCTTTCAGAAATCATTCTAATACGCTGATTTACTGGTTAAGAAATATTTCTGATTATCAATGTTGAATCAATCTTGTTTTGTGAAAACATTTTTTTTTAATTTCAGGATTCTTTGATGAATAGAAAGTTCAAAAGAACAACATGAATTATATGTTGTTCATTATATATGTGTGTATATATATATATATATATATATATATATATATAGTCAAATTACTATATTATGAAAATAGAAAATAGAAAGAAATTATAAAAAATGTATACATACACACACACAATTTTTTATAGCATTATAAATGTATTTACTGTTATTTTGACCATGTAATATGCCCTTGCTGAATAAAAGTAAAACAAATTTTA
>QVTF01011095.1:0-13376 GCA_003573665.1 Oxygymnocypris stewartii | reverse complement strand
TATACATTTTTTGCTACATGTTCAATAATGTCAGCTAGCACAATGTTGAAACCAATATTTGCATAGATGATAAATATTGCACACCATTTAGTGAAATTAGCCATTAACCAATTGTTCTGTAGTGATTCTTTGAATATTTTACATTTACTTTTTAATATAAATGTTATTTCACTGTGTTGCTTTTATGCCCTGTGTTGGAATGAGGTTACATCAGTGGGAACACCATTCAGGCTGCAGATTTCTCCACTTAGCAACCAAATAAATAAATGTAAAGTTCATTAAGCTTGAAACATCCTGTTAAGCAGGCAGCTTCCCTCCGCTGGGATTTCAGAGGAACATATGCACTCTTTCTTTTCACAGTGGTAACACCTTTGAGAACTGTCTGGTCTTGTGTTTATTCAGGGTGAAAGAAGATTAATTAAGTATATGAGAAGTATATATAAGAAGCTGTCTGTGGTTAAGGGCAGAGTTTTTCATGTGGTGCCAGCTGAGCCAGTGCCATGTGGCAAACCTGATGATGAGAACTGAGGAATAAAATTACATGATCTGTGCTAGAGATATGATAATCATTCAGGAATTATTGAGGGTTTAGTTTGGCATGAATATAATTCATACTTGTGAATTGGGAGAAGATAACTGATTTATACATTTTGGGGCTGAAATCCTATATATATTTTGCAATATACATGTTTATTTTGCTGTTGCTGATTCTTTCTGCTGTGCAGTAAATACATGTTGAGTTATTATCTTTTCTTTTCTTTTTACAATGCACCAACTTCAGATTCAAAGAGTAAGTATTCTAATGAGACATGCATGTGTAAAAATACATTGGTTATACAGGTGCATCTCAATAAATTAGAATGTTCTTTTTAATTGGTGTTTTTGTTAAATGTGAGCCAAAATCATCAGCATTTAAAGAACCAAAGACTTAAACTACTTCAGTCTGTGTGCATTGAATTGATTTAATACACAAGTTTCACAATTTGAGTTGAATTACTGAAAAATTGATCTTTGCCACGACATTCTAATTAATTGAGATGCACCTGTATATCTCAACCATTTCCCTCTCTCTCTCGAGCATTATTTAATTAAGTGGTTCGCAAATGGTTTGGGTTAAAGGCCCAGATTTTACATTGAATATCAAATAGCAACCAAACACTACCTAAATAGCTTGTCGTACAAAAGTCAATGATACAACAATGTAAATCAACAATAGTGGAATATATGATATATATATATATAAAAAACTCAACAGACTTATTTTTATAGTTTGAGTGTTTCTTGATGTCTCTTGAATTTTACATTTGTACGCACTCAACAGCCAATAATTGCACAAAACACATTGGCGGCACTAATTATGTATTTCCTCTTTGGAAGCATCTTCTTGTATTTTGCAAAGTTGTGTTTGTCTTCCTGTCCATGTTGCCCAAAATATGACTAGCTTCTGGAATTTTTGAGCTGAACATGTGACCATTGGCATCCATAACAAAAACATAAGAGATGCTGAACTTCTCCCATTTAGAAATGCCTCTTTATGTTGCACATGCCTAACTATGAAATATTATATGGTTAGTTGCAATTTTCTTATTATTCCCTTTTATTCATACAATTTTTTTATCTTGCTGTCGGCGACCCACCTGTTGAGAACCACTGATCTAATTTGTTGTGTCTGGGAACTCCAAAAAAAGCTAATGTCCAGCGGAAAGATAAAGGATTGTTGATTTCTCAGGACCAGAACAGAGTGCTTAGAACACAACGTATGTAAAGAATAGCTTTTGTTCCCTAAGCTGTCAGATCCCCTGAGAAATATAAAGCTGATTCCAAAGTCCTGTAAAATTGCACTTTGAAAGAAAAGATCAAAACCGAATAATTAAAAAAACATTAGAAGTGTTCTTTAAGGACAGGCATGCTATGAAATTACAAATCAAACTACTTCCCAGGCACTCATTACATAAACATAACCATCAAACTCTCTAATATTTCCTTTGAATGCATACATTTAAAACATATATGCAATAAAGCACATTTTTTTTTGTAAAACATATATTTTTTTGAAGATCTGTGAGTGCATGTATAATTTATGAATCTTTCATAATAAGATATTGGTTTTATTTTGATCTATTTGTTGACTTCATCATCTGAAGACGGCAGGCAGAGTGTGCATAAAACAGCCCGGATTCAAATGGCGCTTCCCACTGGCAAATCCGGAGGCGCTGCCAACCAACAATCTGTATGAAGAACTGCGGGGCGACAGCAACCATGTAAGTTGTATACCTTCTGCACTTTAGTACTGTACTTGTCAATGTCTTAAACACTGGCTGATTCAGAAATTATATGTAATGGGTTTTACGGGATATATTTACTTGAAGGTAAAAACTGCACAAGTCTATTCAGGCTGTGAATTAAGTCTATATTTTTAACCAAATTGGCATTTTTCTTTCTCGTTTAAATAATAAATCTAACAAATGTAGTTGTAGGATTGGAGCAAGAGCTGTGTGAAAAATGTATTTGAGTAAATTAAAATTATAATTTGATTATTAAGATGCCTAATTTGAATTGCACATATTTTTTTAGTATTATCTTAATAAACAGATATGATTTAGTGTAACCTGATTTTATAGCTTAGCAAAGCTAGGGCTTCTATTCGTCGTGTTGGTAGAATTCCACCCAATAGTAATATCCCTTTTTTGTGACAGTCAATTCCTATTTTTTCCATTATTTACCTGTGCCAGGATTTAGAACACATTAGGTGTAATGCAAAATTACAGGCCCTTCCATAAAAGATTGCCATTGTGAACCCAGGTTGAGGTGATCACCAAACTATTTGTCTTTTTTTTTACCTTCAGGTTATGGTCCCAACATTACAAGTTTTCAAAGTAAAAAAAGCAATACACAGTTTCCTGTCCTGTTTGGTGTTTTCGTGGTTATCATTTCATATCATGTTACATTAAGGTTTCTGTGGAATATCAAATATCCACATTTATCAGGAATGGTCTAAAGATCATCTAACCCAAAATTGATAAAGACTGGACTCATTTAGTTTAGAAGTTGCAGGTACCCCTGAAGCATATAGTAGGCATGACAATTAACAAGTTTGTGTAAAAAATTAAATCAATCTGAAATCCTATGTCGCTTTTTCATTGCCATATTCATACGGTGTTGCATCCCAGAGGTTTTGGTATATCAAAAAGGGTTTTGTTGTTATATGTTGTTTTTTGGAAAACTATTCAGTGACTTTTTGACCCCAAAACTGTCAAGACAATTTATCTTAGTAAGTAATTGAATTACTTCTTACCATACAATTCTAGTGCCTTCCATATATGTGGGGAGGAATGATAAGTAGAAAACCAACTGATATAATAGATTCCTAGACAGCTTTGGTGCACAGCCCCAAATTTAGTATTATGTGAACATTTTTTCTTCCCGACCCTTAAAATTAAACTGGCTTATTTTCCACTGCAACCTTTATCTAACCACGATGATCATTACCAAATGGAATACATTTTTTATCATAACATAATAATGTCTGTCCTACTTATATTGTCCCAATCATAACTGAACTGGTTTTCAACATTAAAGTTTAAATGTGGACAGTAATGTGAAATTGTTTGTGATATCACATCTTATTTCAAAAGATCAAGTAAAGTTTTTCATTATTAGACCCCTTAGACTAATTTCTCTGTAATGATTGTGTCTAATGCTAGGCAGGTTTCCCTTTTTAAAAGTGTAACCTTTATTACACTTATTTGATTTTTAACATCTTGCTAATTTCACTCATATAATTTGTCTTTTCCTCCTGTCTCTCTTTCTAATTTCTTGGATATCAGATCTAAGTAAGTAGGGAGTCATCTGTGTTTCAGCTATAGTAGTCAACTACCCAAGTAGTTTCAAGTAGACATTATAGGCTACTGTAAGTAAGCTATAGCTGTATTTGTGATGGTTTCTCAAAGATGTTAAATCCTTTGCTTCCAATGGCCTTGCACTGTTATCAGCTGCGTTTCTCTTGCTCAATATTGATATTAGCTTGGCACTGTGTTAGCGCTGTTTAGTGAAAACGTCTTGTTTTTGGTTTTTGCCTAGGATTTGGTTAGCATTTTGGTCTTAGTACTAAAGTCAATCCAAGCAAGTGCTTTTTGTAGCTGGCTTCCCTCCTACTTCCCCATCTATCTTGTGTTCATGGCCTCTGTTAAGTCGATCTTTGTCTCTTTTTTGCGGTTATGCTGAAAGCAGGACTAAGAGGTGTGTTCTGAAGGATGGTGATCGGCAGCGTCTCATTAGCTCATTTGCCTCCCGTGCCATCACTGCTCACAAGCTATCTACTGCTAATGGAGTCCTGCTTAACAACTTGCCTAAGTCAGAAAGCAATATTACCTTCCTTTCTGACGAGAACCCTCTTACTAAAACCAACCCCCTGTACCATGATGATGGCATCCTCAGCAGCCCTGAGCACCCAAATCAGAGGTACCACCTGGGCATGTATTCATCCGACATGAGAGGTCTGAGAAAGTCCATCCTGCGCTTCCCATCTACAGGCTCAGGACATGCCTGCACTTTACCTTCTAGGTTGCACAAGTGTGAGACCAATGAAGCCCTAATGAGTAGAAGTATGGTGATGGATCCAGTTCAGTGGGAGCTGCAACTGCTGAAGTCCGGTCTTAAGGACGGTAAGGATATGATTGATGGGTTTGATGGGCTTGTAGATGAAGATCCAGAGCCCAAATTGACAGTAAAAGAGCAGGCACGGCAGTTTGAGCAGCAGGCCGTGCAGGACACAAGGCAGAGGCAAGACCAGGAGTATCGTGGGTCGCTGTCTTCCGAAATTATTCTCTCTGTTTTTGAGACCCCGCTGTCATCAGTCATGGGACATAACAGCAGACCCCCAGCAATAATCATTACCCAGAGTGATGGAACGCCTCCGCCTAGTCACAAGCCCACTCCTCCAGTGCTGCGGAAGTTCAGCAGAATAACTACCTATCCCGATGTGGAGTCTTACGAGGTCAATGTGGAGATCATCCCAGACCCACCAGATGTACCTGCTCCACAACCCCCACCACCTCCACCTCCCTCCAGTGCCCCCCCACCTCCACCTCCCTCCAGTGCCCCCCCACCTCCACCTCCCTCCAGTACTCCACCCAAATCCATTCCTGTCCCTCCATCCCCACCAGACCCTCCCCATCCAACCCCTCCACCTCCTCCTCCTCCACTCCCACCTCCCTTATCACCAACCTTTTCCCGTTCCATACCTCATTCTCCATTTGTCCTTCCTCCTCTTCCCTCAGTCACATTCCTTCGACCGGTGTCCTTGCGGCCCACACCACCTCCGCCACCGCATGAGCCTGAGCCTTCAAAGAGGGAACTCAAAGGGATCCTTAAGAATATCCAGAACATAGCTGACATAGAGAAATCTATTGCCAACATGTACAGTCAAATAGATAAAAAGCAGCGCCCACCAAAGATTGTCCCCAAACCACAAGTGTCTGTCAAACCAGAGGCTGGTGTGTCAGAGGCGGAGCCCGTACAAGAAATACCAGAACCAGAGCCCAATCCAAACATGAACTCACTAGTGGAGGAGCTGGAGAAACGCTTTCCTTCTCAGTCCACTATCCTGTGACACTCTCTTTGTCTACGTTGACAATGTTCTTACTGTCTTAGTAGCAGTTCATACAGGATGCATTCTAGCATCACAGCATTTTGCTTGAGTGCAGCAGAACCATAGACTGTAAAAAAAATATGGACGGTGCACCGCCACTCTCTTCCATCTTCCCGCCCACACATGCCCCTTACCTTTTTTTAATTAGCCTGACTGCTTCAATTTTTGTCTGCTGATTGCCGTATGAGAGGCTTGTGTTAAAATAAGGTAAATACAACTAGTTTGTGCCTTAGTTAGGAGAAGCTGTCAATCTCAGCTGTCGATCATGACAAAGTATTTAAAATTAAATGTAAGGATTTAGTTCGTCTCACATCCCATTAGATTACATGGAGACTTGAAGAGGCCGGGGTTTATGACCTATACAGGACCAGCCACCTCGGGGTGATCAAAATGCTTCGGCTTCACTTTTGAAGACTTAAGCACACTTAAGCACAACTGACAATAGACAAGGCATCCCTTTAGCTCAAACAGTAGATTATGGCGCCAGCGACACCAGCACAAGAATGTGTCCTGTATGAACTTAGACTATCACTACATTCTTTTCATATTTTTGTCTTATTGTGTTTCATCTTAATGTATTACAAAATCAAATGTTTGTGCTTTTACAGTTTTTGTATTTTAATAAGTTTTGCAAGAGTGTTTTATTATTTAGTTGAGTTTAACCTTCATATAAGCATTTTAATATTTTAGTACACAACATACTTATAGAAATTCTCCAATACATATTGCCCTAACGTTGGGCTATATGTTACTGTCACTGGATAAATGTTCTCTATAAAGCTTTTCTCTGAGGTACACATAATGTGCTCACCTCTCATTTATCTTTCTTTTTTCTCATGTTTTCTTTGTTAATTGTTTTAGCACAGCTTTTACGCCACAAAAAAAGGCATTTGTGTAAAAAGATCAGATTTGTGCATTAGGCCTTGCAGTGTGAGGCTATGTGACGCTACATGCATCAAGAGTGCCATTTAGCTCAGATAGTGTAATCATTGCTTTGATTTGACATAAAGGAGGATTGTGAGGAAATACCTATATTTTTTCAATGCAAAAGTGGCAAAACACTGCACTTCAAAAAGTGTCAGTCTTCATTGTATGAAACCTGTCTCACTATGATCAATATATATTTAAGTACAGCTGTTATAGGACTTATAGGACATGTGTCTATCGCGGTGCAAGCATTCATTGCGAACTGTTTGTGCCAGATGTGCATATTGTCTGTGCAAGAAAGGACTAGAAAAGCACTGAAGAGAAACAAGTGTGTTGTAAGGTTAAATGGCTCTATGGTACGTGACTGTGCACATTTTAGGAGGCTGGAGAGGCAACTGAGTCATCAAGTTGCTTGTAATTATCGGCTAAATCAATTTAGTGTGAGCGTGTTTATGTGTGAGAAAGAGCTTGTCTGATTGGTGATACAGTATGTCCTCCATTTACTCTTTTAAACAGAAACACGCTGCATTTGATTCAGCAAATGTCCTCCAATCCCGGCTTTAATTGTTATGATACTTATGAATGGATTCTGCACCATTACATCCGTTTATTGTTGACTTGCATCAGTAGACAACTATACCATATTGTTTTTGTTCAAAAGTGTCTTAATGACCTTTGAAAATATATAATGTTCTTCAGCACTGTAACTGACTCCGCTATTCTGTTAGGCTTTGTTTTAATTTAAATTTGTTTTGCTTACCCTATTATAATTCGGCTATAAATTCAGCCCCTCAATATAGACTCCATTCACATTTGTTTTAGATCACCTCAATGTTATTTGTGCTATATATTTTTGCTTTTATTATATGAAAGAAATTTAAGAGTGAAGACAGAAAAATCTCCCATTGGTTTACAATTACTGTAGAGGATTCAAAAATCATTGTAAATATTTGCCTTTTGAATTCCGGTTTGGTTTTTCCGTATGTATTATCTATTAATATGTATTAAATCATTTAGAACTTATTTTGTGATGGTGATGATTTACTAAAACTAGTAAATACCTAAACATTATTGCTTTACTATCATTCAAGCACTGTTGTTACTTTCAAGTTTTCTTTGCAGATAAACCACGTCATACCATGCTTTCTCATCTTATATTATGATTTGTTTAGTGGCATGTTCCATTAGGACTAGCAGTGCCATCATTACATATTAACAGTGTTAGGGAACAAACAAACAAACATCTTTATGGCAATCAGAGGGGGGAGGAAAACTCTCTGTGTGTTAAAATTAGCACAATCAAACAAGATTCATCTGACACTAATATTGTCTGTTTAGTCAACATTTCAAACACTGGCAAAGCAGATGGCAAAAGTCAAACTGTACTGCAGAAAAGAATGCATGTCTAAAATTAGCCCTGTCAACAAATTAATTAAGTGTGTTTGATTACAGAAAAATAATGTGATAACACATTTGATCAAATATTGATTTATGTGATTATATGTAATTAATCTCCATATTGTGATTTTCTTTTGCAGCCCTTTTAAAATACTTTCTAACATTGAAACTACTCATGGCAAATATTAAAACATAACTTTATGTATAGTTATAATGTATAGTTATGTATATTCTAGTTATAAAACAAACCATGATTACACAGAGACAGGGCTTCTATATTCTAAATATATAACTTTTTGAAATACCTCTTGACATATTAATAGTGTTTATCCTGTTATGTAGTTTATGATTCATAATTAAAATCTTTTTTAAATTATATTTGCGTGATGCTGAAAACAATGTTAGCATTTTTGCCTTCCTAATAACTTGCTCTATATGCTGTCACTGGTGTTACTAGCTCCCATTGCTTTTAATTAAGATAAACTCCACATAGAATAGAACATGCAAGCAAATGCCAAATTATTTTTAATCTTCTAATTAGTTTTGTGTGACCTTGAAGGAATTGTGAAAGATGATAGATCATTAATATAGCACAGTAGGTTTAATTTAGCTTTGGTAACTTTCCTTTTGAGGGAAAAAAATATGGAAATGCAGTTGTACCTTGAACTTCTTATAAACATATAACATAATTAGTATGTAATTATATACTTCAATTATAATTACATATCATGTAATATATCATATTTCATTCATGGACTGACACATCATTACACCTGCAAGCACGCTCACATAGAGAGAGAGAAACTTCAACAAAACAAAAGTCCCTTGAAAGTCACTTATTATCGTTAAGAGATAAATCTTCATTTGAATCCCTCATTATGCCCACATCAGGGAAGAATTGCTGTAATTTTCTCTTGCTGATCTGCTACCTGGAGAGAATTTTAATTTGCTATGCTTTCAGTGAAATGGTCCTGCCACTTAGGAAATGCTGGCCCATCTCCATATACATTCTATGAACCCTTAACAAACACCTGATAAAGATAACCAAATGTTGTTTTAGGTCCTCTTTGTGTGCCAAGCATTGTCACAAATGATAATGTCTAATGTCATTAGAGGCTTGAGTGCGTTAACATTCATCTGAGTGATAAACAAACAGTGTGCCACTCGTCCTTGCAGGGAACAAGTGTCTAGCTTTTCTCCTCTATGGGCATGTCATTGTCTTATAGTCTTCTTTGAATCAGTGGTGTTAACAGATTCATTATGCGATGAGGCCTTGTGAGCTTCATTGCCATTTAGTGCTCACCGCTGAATAACCCTAGAATAATGTCCTCTAAACTAAAATAATCCCATAGTTAATAATACAATCCATAGATAGATAGATGCACAAGTAATAACAATAATCCACAGTCCATCAATTAAAGTCTTGTAAAGTGAAAAGCTGCATCTTTGTAATAATCAAAGCCATAAAGACATTTTTAACCAGCTAAAATTTGAGTCCTTTATCCAAAATATTGCTTTCTCTAGTGAAAAAGTAATCTCATCTGAATCAGGAAAAATATATACAGTGCTCAGCTTAAATGAGTACATCCCCTTTGAAAAGTAACATTTTAAACAATATCTCAATGAACACAAAAACATTTTCCAAAATGTTGACAAGACTAAGTTTAATATAACATCTGTTTAACTTATAACATGAAAGTACGGTTAATAATATAACTTAGAGAACAAAATTTTCAGTTTTACTCAAATTAGGGTGATGCAAAAAAGAGTACACCCCACAACAAAAACTACTAAATCTAGTACTTTGTATGGCCTCCATGATTTTTAATGACAGCACCAAGTCTTCTAGGCATGGAATGAACAAGTTGGCGACATTTTGCCAGATCTATCTTTTTCCATTCTTCAAGAATGACCTCTTTTAGAGATTGGATGCTGGATGGAGAGTGATGCTCAACTTGTCTCTTCAGAATTCCCCATAGGTGTTCGATTGGGTTCAGATCAGGAGACATACTTGGCCACTGAATCACTTTCACCCTGTCCTTCTTCAGAAATCCAACAGTGGCCTTGGATGTGTGTTGAGGATCATTGTCATGTTGGAAAAGTGCACGACGACCAAGGGCACGGAGTGATGGTAGCATCTTCTCTTTCAGTATAGAGCAGTAAATTTGTGAATTCATAATGTCATCAATAAAATGCAGCTCCCCGATACCAGCAGCACTCATGCAGCCCCACATAAGGACACTGCCACCACCATGTTTCACTGTAGGCACCATGCATTTTTCTTTGTATTCCTCACCTTTGTGACGCCATACAGTTTTGAAGCCATCAGTTCCAAAAACATTTATCTTGGTCTCATCACTCCAGAGTATAGAGTCCCAGTAGTCTTCATCTTTGTCAGCATGGGCCCTGGCAAACTCTAGGCGGGCTTTTTTGTGCCTGGGCTTTAGGAGAGGCTTCTTTCGTGGACGGCACCCATGCATGCCATTCCTCTGCAGTGTACGCCGTATTGTGTCACGGGAAATAGTCAAATAAAATTTAGCTTTGCTCCAGAGACTTTCAGTGGGGTGTACTCATTTTTGCATCACCCTAATTTGAGTAAAACTGAAAATTTTGTTCTATAAGTTATATTATTAACCTTACTATCATGTTATAAGTTAAACAGATTTTATATAAAACTTAGTCTTGTCAACATTTTGGAAAATGTTTTTGTGTTCATTGAGATATTGTTTAAAATGTTACTTTTCAAAGGGGGTGTACTCATTTACGCTGAGCACTGTACAAAGATCAAGAACCGTTTAACAGCAAAAAGATTCCAAAACTGTTCTAAACAAATATGTTTTGTGGATTATTGTGATGTATTTATCAGCTGTTTGGACTTTCATTCTGTCGGCACCCATTCACTGCAGAGGATCCATTGGTGAGCAAGTTTTCAGGTGAAATTCTCACCGAAGGTTTTGTTTCGGAATATTGTATATCTGCATATCTATCCACACATACGTGCTCAGTTCTTCACAGTTTTACATAATTTATCAGCGCTTGAGGCAACCTTGAAGAAACTTAACGGACATTGTCCTTGAAACCTCATCTCAAGGAAACGCTGTCTCATCTTATGCATTGAATCTGCTAAACATTTAAAGACTTTGTCACATCTGACAGTCCAGTTTGAGATAAATAATTCAAACACTTTCTAGATATGAAATATCAAGGTTTCATCGTAATAATCTTACTGACTTTATTTCCATACTGTTCTCTCCTCACAGGAGAGGCTACGGGCATCAGGAGGTATGTATTTTTATTCTTTGGAATTGCATGTTCGAATGATGTCTCATCTTGAGACAGTTTTATTGGCCTTCATTTTTATCAGTTAATGCTATTTGATAGGTACAGTGATGACGGAAGAAATAAGCATTTGTCAAGATCTCATCTGTGAAATAGCTGAAGGCTAGATCTGACAATTTGGAGTTTGACTTGCTGATAACATTAGATATATATATATATATATATTTGAGAAATGTTATCAGCAAGTCCAAACTACAAATTGACATATATATATATATATATATATATATATATGTATATGTATATATAAATTAGTTTTTCCCTCAGGAGGTTGATTTTATGAATTCCAAAGTGTTTAAATAAAGCAATAAGCGAGATGATTATATATATTCTTTTATAAAACTGTAGCAGCAAGTTCACACTTTATTTTAAAGTCCAATTCACACTATTAATTACAACTTTTGACTCTGTAAACTCCTAATTTCTGCTTATCGATAGTTAGTAAGGTAGGTTAGACATTGGGTAGGATTAAGAATGTAGAAAATGGTCATGCAGTATATGTGCTTTATAAGTACTAATCAATAACAATTATGCTAGTAATATGTGTGCAACTAGTTAAAAATGAGAACTGATCTCTAAACTACAGTGTTGTGACCAGCAACAGTAATTGCATTTAAATATAATTTATTTTTAAATGGCTCTCTGGAATATTTGATTCTGATTGGTCAATCACAGAATACTGTGGTTAAATATGTTTTATATTGACATTAAACTGCATAATTAACAGTTATCTCAGGCAAGATTTTTTAAATCTGTGCAGCAATATTTAATATCCCTATTTATCGTCACATTTATTTTCATTTCATTTAGATTATTATCATAGCCTTAATCTGCGCAGACAGATTCTAATTATCACAAAATAAATCCTTTAGGTTCATACAAGGTACTATTTTTCTGACAATGACTGTACAAAATAGTAACTTGGTACATTATAAAATGTGTGCTGCTCCTAGCTATTAATTTATTTAGAACTGCTTCAAAACGGCCTGATTACTTACAATTTGAAATAGAATAACAATAATGTTTATAACATTGTTCTCTAAATATGTAAGCTTTAACTTTTGAATGATTTACAATATAATTATTTAAACTCTCTTGTGTGTGTGTGTGTGTGTGTGTGTGTGTATATATATATATATATATATATAAAACATTCTTGAAAACTTTGCATGTAAACTTTGCATGTCAAGTGATTTCTACAAAGCGTTCCTAAAGTAAATAAATATTTTATTGTCCGTTTTTCTTACTGAATAGTTTTTATAGATTTTTCTTTCACACTAATTGTTTTATCAGTGCAATTTTAATAAAAATGGAATACTAAATTTAACAATTTATGAGAATGTCTTATCTAAAGTAAGTAAATCGTATCTTTTGTACAAAGACATTCTCAAATGTTTTATTACTTTTTTATTACTTTTTTTATTAAGATTTTCAGTTGCTGATTTTCAGTATAATCACAAACTTTTGGAACCAAGGTTCAAGGTTCTTTATTATTTGTCACATACACAATCATACAGGGTATAATAAGTAGTGAAATGTTAGTCAGGACAGGTCCGCTCAATGGAAAAACCAACTGTACTTATTTTGTGGACTTGATTATATCTTCTATCATTCATTCTCACATGCATTCAGAAATGTAATATTCCTCCTTTTCTCTCTCGTTTCTCTTCTGAATGCTCTGCAGCAACAGCAGTTGCTTCGACCCTCTCTCTTGAGACCAGAGGTAGAGAATCTCAACATTTATACTCACTGAAAACTGTTTCTGTTGAGCTGAATGTGCTGTAGTATAACATTTAATGAACACAAATATGTTGTTCTCTACAATACAATATATTTTCTTCAATTTCTACAATATGCAAAAACTCTATCTCTCTCCCTCTCTCTCTCTCTCTATCTCTCTCTCTCTATATATATATATATATATATATAGAATATATGCATTAATTTTAGCGATTCTCATTTACTACTTAAATCTACAACATTTAAAAAACATAAAATATTAGATCAAGTATGCACAGAATCAACTTTGCACTGCAGCGCACTATCGCATCAAATATCAGAC
>QVTF01011094.1:0-19809 GCA_003573665.1 Oxygymnocypris stewartii | reverse complement strand
ATAACACAGGGAAATCCAAAATAACGTTCTATGATTGATTTCCCAGAAGAAGGAAAATGTAGAGAGATTGAAGACGTTAGTCACTCGCTCAGCCGTTGTAAGAGAAACACGCGAGTTCTCGTGAGAAATGAAATGCCGAGTTAATTTAAAGGGACAGTCACCTAAAACTGAAAATGATCATTTACTCACACTCATCATTTCTTTCAAAATCTGTGTGACTTTAAGTCTGCTTAAAATAGTTTGAAAGAAGATATTTTGAAAAATGTTATAGTAGTGTTTTTTTTTTTTGGCCACACTTGACTTTAGTTTGGAGTCTCACTTTAACTAACTGATAACTACAACTTTTGCCTCAGTAAACTCCTAATTTGTTGCTTATTAATATTTAATAAGGTAGTTGTTATGTTTAGGTATGGGGTGGACTAGGGGTTAAAATATGCTCATATAGAATAAGTACTAATAAACAGTCAACGTGCTTGTAATGTGCATGCTAATAAGTTAGTTAATAATGAGAATTTGTCCCGAAACTAAATTGTTTCCATTTTTTTTCATACAATGTAAGTCAATAATAACTTGTTACCTGTCTTCAAAATGTTGGGAATCAAGTTGTAAATGGCTTACTTTGTCTGCTTATTGATATTGGAGAAACTATTCTACCATGAACAAATTACGCACACCAACTTTAAGTATAGTAGCTGTATATTTATCCTGAGCAAATGCCTAAATGTCATGGTTTTAAAATCAAGGAAGACAATCAAATAGAAACCATTGTAATTAATGAAATAAATGCACCCACAGAAATAATGTGTACATTAAACATGTCTGTGGTTTTTCCACAGGGTTCAGCGGACTCATACACTAGTCGGCCGTCTGACTCGGATGTGTCTCTGGAGGAAGATAAAGAGACCTTACGCAGAGAAGCTGAGAGACAGGCGCAGGCTCAGCTGGAAAAGGCCAAGGTATTGCTTCATGTTTTAAAATCAGAATCAGAATGAGCTTTATTGGCAGGTATGAGATGGATTGCCTGAGGGAAGAAACTGTTCCTGTGTCTGGTCGTTCTGGTGCTCAGAGCTCTGTAGCATCGACCAGACGGTAACCGTTCAAAGAGGGAGCGTGCTGGATGTGAGGGGTCCAGAGTGATTTTGACAGCTCTTTTGCTACTCTGGATAAGTACAGTTCTTGGAGAGTGGGGAGGGTTGTACCAATGATTCGCTCAGCAGTCCGGACTACCCTCCGTAGTCTTCTGAGGTCAGATTTGGTAGCTGAGCTGAACCAGACAGTTATTGACGGATTCAATGGTGGCAGAGTAGAACTGTTTCAGCAGCTCCTGTGACAGGTTGAACTTCTTCAACTGGGGAAGGAAATTCAACCTCTGCTGGGTGTCCCACTTCAGGTCCTGGGAGATGGTGGTGCCCAGGAACCTGAATGAGTCCACTGTTGTCACAGTGCTGTCTATGATGGTGAGTGGAGGAGTGCCTCCTGAAGTCCACGATCATCTCCACTGTTTTGAGCGTGTTCAGCTCCAGGTTGTTAAGAGTGCACCCAGCCAGCTCTTTAACCTGTCTGTATGCAGACTCGTCACCGTCCTGGATGAGACCGATGACTGTAGTGTAATCTGCGAACTTCAGGAGCTTGACAGAGGGGTCTTTAGATGTGCAGTCATTGGTGACATGGGGAAGAGCAGCGGGGAGAGAACACATCCCTGAGGGACACCAGTGCTGATCGTACGGGTGTTGGATGTGTATTTGACCAGCCTCACTAGCTGCTGCCTGACTGTCAGGAAGTGTTTTACTCACTGAAATTGAGTGTCTGATTAATTGATAGTTTGACAAGGGCTTGTTCGAATCTGTTCATCTAATAGTGTGTATCTATTTAAAATAGCATACTTTCGTTCTATATATCGGCCGATATTTTTTATTTCCCCGATAAGTCTCAGAAATTATATTCTGACAGCAAAGGAACTTTTATTATGACAGCGCAAAGAACGGCAGAGCCTGAGCACAGACGCAAGCTTTTAAATTATTTGATGTAAGGCTATGTTACTTCTTATTTAGTCACTGTAAGTCGCTTTGGATAAAAGTGTCTGCTAAATGAATAAATGGAAATGTAATTTAGTAAATAGGCCTATGTCAAATAAATTAAACTTCTTTGCAATTTTGAATTTTTATTTATTTATTCATTTTTACTGCAATTGCTATGTATGCTATTTAAATTAATCTACTTTCATAAATCAATATCAGCATCAGCCATCCATAAATCTATATAGTAGGCTATGCATTGTATACTGTGCACAGTTTTGTAAATTTTCTGTATGCATGGAATTCATTGAACCATATTTTATTTTAACATAAGCCAAAATATGCAGTATACCAACTGATTTACATTTCCACTGTTACAAAATATATTTTTACACATTTTTGTAAAAGTTTTATGTGAAATGCATAAAAACGCTTTTATTGAGGAACCAAATGAGGTTGTGTGACAACAGTGTAGCATTTTACTGTTAGAAAAATTCACATGTTAAGGTATAAACAGTACATCGAGGTCTGGTTTGTTTTTTTAAGATGTATGTGTGTGTGTGAGTGGTGTGTGTGTGTGTGTGGGTGGTGGGTGTGTGTGGGGTGTGTGTGTGTGTGTGGTGTGAGTGTGAGTGTGAGTGTGTGAGTGTGAGTGTGAGGGTGAGTGTGTGTGTGTGTGTGTGTGTGGTGTGTGTGTGTGTGTGTGTGTGGTGGTGTGTGTGTGGTGTGTGTGTGAGTGTGTGTCAGTATAACCGTTCGTCATGACTGGTTAAAATCATAACTATAAAGTCTAGCATATTATCTTGTGACTGGTGTGAATAGCTTTCTGGTATTTGAGAGAAAACAATCTTTCTTTTTTCTTCTTTAAAATATCATTGTAATTCTCAATACAAAGCCTCATGAGACTGTTATTCTTGCTTTATAAATCATGCACTGAATTACTCAAATATAAGACACACACAGCACCTCCAGGGACTGAGTGCGATCTTATTTTAAGGCTTAATTTACAGCTGAATGCTTTTGTAGACGCTTTCTTCGAGGTAAATCATACCCGAAAGCTGTTTGGAGGCGATACATGAAATCTCACCCCATTAGAGTTTCCCATCTATTTTTATTCTTCTATTTCATCTTGTTTTTGTCACACTCTCCTTCAGAGTGGGGTGATAGCTATTTTTAGAGTTTGACATCAATCAGATTGTATTATTTATTTATTGAATGCTCACATAAATATTGATTACAAAGCCAGATGGTCTGCCGTGAGCAGACAGAAGTAAAATATTCTCTGACCATGTTTCTAGAAATATATACAACTATTATCTCTCTCTCTCTCTCTCACACACACACACGCACACGCACACGCACACACACACACACTCACACACACACACACACACACACACACACACACACACTCACACACACACACACACACCACACTCACACACACACACACACACACACACACACACACACACACACACACACACACACACACAAACGGCAATTGTTACCTTAAAGAGTTATTTCTACATGATTTAACAAATAAATATAGCTTTGTTGGTGTAAATGTATGTATATAGCTTGGTTCAGTAAAACCAGTTAGTTTACCATTTTAGGTTACCACGTTTTGCAGTAAAGTTTCACAAATTAAACACTTTAAACCACTTTTGAAAGTGCCTAAAGGAATAATTCACCAAAAATGTTAAATTGGGCCGCATGATTCCATCGTCCACTGAACATCATACAAATAAATGCATCAAACAGCACAATATATTCCAAGTCTTCATAAGCCATCCTCCATAAATGTCTTTGGAGGCATACAAATATAAACAATGAGACATAATAAACAGTAGAAGTGTGAAATGATTGTGGACAGCATAAAGTAAAACCAAAATTTTGGGGAAAAAACAGTATTTATAATGATTTCTGAAGATCATGTGACACTGAAGACTGGAATAATGATGCTGAAAATACAGCGTTGATCACAGGAATAAATTACACTTTAAATATGTGACCCTGGACCACAAAACCAGTCATAAGGGCCCATTTTTCGAAATACCCTGAATAAATAATCTTTCATTGATGTATGGTTTGTTATGATAGGACAATATTTGGCTGAGATATATATTGTGTGTGTGTGTGTGTGATAGTGCGGGGGGGGGGGGTGAGGGGGAGGGAGTGTGGGGGGGGGGGGGGTGTGGTGTAGGTGGGTGAGGGTGTGTGCTGAGGGGGTGGAGTGGAGGAGGTGGATACGGGAGTGAGGGTGTGTGGGTGTGTGGGGGGGGTGAAGGAGAGAGAGAGGGAGGTGGTGTGGTGTGTGTGGTGGGGGGGTGGGGTGTGTGTGTGGTGTGTGTGATGGTGTGTGGGTGTGTGTGGTGAGGTGAGTGAGTGTGTGTGGTGCATGCGAGTGAGTGAGTGTGTGCGTGCGTGTGTGAGTGAGTGAGTGTGTGTGTGTGTTGTGTGTGTGTGTGTGTGTGTGTGTGTGTGTGTGCGTGCGTGTGTGCGTGCGTGCATGCGCGTGAGTGAGTGTGTGTGTGTGCGTGCGTGAGTGAGTGTGTGTGTGTGTGTGCGCGTGAGTGTGTGGTGTGTGTGCGTGCATGCGCGTGAGTGAGTGTGTGTATGTGTGTGTGTGAGTGAGTGTGTGTGTGTGCGTGCATGCGTGTGAGTGAGTGTATGTGTGTGTGTGGTGTGTGTGTGTGTTGTGTGTGTGTGTGAGTGAGTGAGTGAATGTGTGCGTGAGTGAGTGAATGTGTGTGTGTGTGTGTGTGTGTGTGTGTGTGTGTGTGTGTGTGTGTGTGTGTGTGTGTGTGTGTGAGTGTGTGCGCCCGTGAGTGTGTGTGTGCGTGAGTGAGTGTGTGTGCATGTGTGTGTGAGTGAGTGAGTGAGTGTGGTGTTTGGTGACTGTGATTGAATCTGTAGATGCTGATCAGTCTGAACACACATTTACACAAAAGGTTACGATCACTATGTCTGATCAATACTGCATGTTTAATGGAAAGTGGTGTTACATAAGAGGCAGACAGTGGCTGAGAAAACAAAACAATATTTAATGCCCCTATAATAAATAATGCATATTACTACAATAATACACTGCATAGTTTTGCATATCTTTTTATTTGATTAGAAAATATAAAGATGACAGACTGAGATAAAGAAAGGGAAGATAAAGCAGATCATGGAGAGTCAGGTTTGCATGTGATCAACCCACGATTACCATTAGAGGACACTGTGTCCTGTGTGGCACACCCATAATGCATTGCTTGAGCAGCCCATCATGTGGAAGTGAATTACATTGAGTACATACAGACTTTGCCCTTGTGTCCAACACTCATGTTCCTGCTTTTGTATTCCTGAAAACACTGAAACATTTGTAGATAGTAATATACTCTCAATAGTTTACTACTTATTTTCCATAGAACACAAACACATTAGATTATGTTTTAAATACACTGGCAGTTTATTTCTTTTAGATAACGACAGCGGATGAAATGGGTCAAGGTTTTTACCCATGGGAATATAATACAGTATAACCCCATATAATTCTCCAGTTGACTGATTACAATAAGAATTGCTAATATTGTTTATGTTACAAGTTTTCTGGGATGCTATGTTTATGTATGCAAATGATGCATTATCTAATTAAATATGTAATAATTTGCATACACTGCAGAACATAAATCTGATCACTGGATAAAGCCAGGGTTAAAATTATTGTTTCATTTTGTTGACATATTACAGCTAATGGTTTTTATTTTTGAGGATTTTGAGGATTTTTATCACTCCATAAATCAGAAAATAATGTCAACCAAAAGAGAAAAATACCATGTTTTTAGGAATGAAAGGTTGTATAAAGTCAGGCAAATGATGAACAAAATCCTGAGTAAAAATCTTCAGAATAGAAATAGAAATAAAACTGCTAAGTTTGGTGTCAGTGCTGCTGAAGTGCAGAAAAAACAGCCTGGGCAAATATGTTTAGTAATTGAAATCCACAGACACAAATAGATAATATGCAATACTTGAAAGTGTATTTTGTATGTTTTCTTTCACTAGTCATGAAAAATGCAATATTTTTTCTGTGCATTAAATGACAAGAAAGCAACATAAAAGTTGGAGCTTGTAAATCTGCTAAACACAAACGATGATTTTTTCTGAAGAAATTACAATTGTGTAATAATTGAATTATTGTCATGTCGTTCCAAACCTGTATGCATATCTTCTTTCTCCTGCAGAACACAAAATAAGATATTATTTTTTGTAACATTAAACCGATTGTATGGACACTGATGCGTTTTTCCAAATATCTTCTTCTGTGTTCCACAGGTTTGAAACGTTGTTGAAATCTTTCTCTTCTTCTATTTGTTAATATTTCATCACTTTTTGTTCTTCTACACAGTCTAAACCAGTGGCGTTTGCAGTACGTACTAATGTTAGCTACAGCGCTTCTCTTGAAGACGACATCCCTGTGCCTGGAATGGGAATCTCAATTGAGGCTAAAGATTTCCTTCATGTTAAAGAAGTATGTATTTAAACATATATCCATATTCACATGTATACAGATGAAAATGAAGAAGAGATGATTATAACAGTTGAGAGTATTATTGTTAAAGACCTGGGCCAATAAAATCCATATCACAACACACTCAAAATACATCATGCATTACAGATTATTTGACTAAAACAGACTTACACATATATAACAAGGCATTGAAATACACTTTATGGCAGAAAGTATATCTGCACATTTAAAATAACCAGTTTTTCAGTCTGAAAATGATAATACATTTTTTTATAGTACTTAATGTATTTAAGATTGTGTATGGTTCTGTGGGAATGGTGTTTTTTGACGATGATAAATATGCACCATGGGGACTTAAGTGTGTTTAATTACAGAAATTTAATAATGACTGGTGGATTGGTCGCTTGGTGAAAGAAGGATGTGACATCGGTTTCATCCCAAGTCCGCTTAAGATCGAAAGCATCCGCGTCCAGCAGGAACAACGTGCGAAACAGGGGAAATTTTACTCAAGGTATTTGTTCCACAAACACATAACATATAGTTCTTTACTAAACTAAATATTACAGAACATAAAGCTTTAATATTGCCACAGTCAGCAAAACTAGACTTAGGCTGTTTCCCAAAAGCATCCCTTGTGAAAAAAAGTGTGCTTAATTCAGTTAATTCAATTGAATTGATTGTATTAAATGTGTGCTTGTAGTGTATTTCAAATCTTAAAAGTTTATTAAAAAGCTCTACTTGGAGATAATAATATTAATGTAATAAAAGGCAACTTAAGTGATTAAAAAAACAGACACTTTCAGACTGTTTCTAAACACACTTAAGTACACTTTTAAAAAGTGTAATTTGTAATGTGAAATTAAACATTTATTTTAAATTACTTAAGTACACTTTTAAAAAGTGCAATTTATAATGTGAAATTAAACATTTATTTTACATTTCATATTTTAAAGACAAAATTGTAATACAATTACATACAAAAATGTAATTAAGCCCTACTTAAGTGGGTCAAAAAAGCACTCTAAAGTTATTTTAAGTGTCATTAACATGCAATTAAGTGTCTGAAAACATTACTTTTAGTTCACACTTAAGTATATTATTTTCATACTCTTTAAAAGTTATGGTATTGTACTTTTTTCACAAGGGATTTGAAGCTTAAGCAGATTGTAGAGATGATTGGTGCCAATGTTTTCTACATTGCTTTTAAACTTAACTTTTGTTATTGCATGCTGAAAATAGAGCTTTAAATGGCTTTAACTGCTCATTTAAACTGGACAGCCACTGAATCTGCTCAGGCTGTTTTTTTCTTCAGAAGAGCACTTTTAAATACATAGAATAAAACTAAACCATTAAACCTTTATTTTTTGTTAAGTATTCTATGTTGTTCTTTTCTTTTACAGTAAACTAGGGGCAAACTCCTTTTCTAGTTTAGGAGACATTGTTTCAAATTCACGTAAATCAACCCCTCCATCCTCAGGTACGTTATCAACATTGGGTGTCACTTTAAAACTCATCAATACATTTTTATTTAGATTATTCAGCACATACCAATACTTGGTATATTATATGTCACATTATATTATATTGCAGTTTTCAACACACCCTCCTTGAGGAATGTGACTGGGATTCACTTAGTAAATGTTGTACTTTAAGACAGACACTTTCATGACTGTTTCACACTTAAGTACAGTTTTAAAAAGTGCACTGTGTAATATTGTCAAATTAAACATTTTATTCGTCTATTGTCATGCTTTAAATAAGTACACTTTAGTGTGGAAGTACATTGTAGTGTGTTACCAAAATATATTTGAAATGTTCTAATTTAGAAGTTCATCATCACAAATGTGCAATTACAAATACATTCATACAGTCCGGTCCGGAAGCATTCGGACACTGGCTGAGCTTTTGTGCTTTTACACCACTACAATGGATTAGAAATAAAACAATCAAGATGTGATTGAAGTGCAGACTTTAAGCTTTAATCAGGGGTTTAACAAAAATATAACAAAATGCTTAGAAATTACAACCATTTGCATACACAGCTGACCCCCCCATGTCTTTACTGCAGCTGACTTCAGTTGTTGTTTGTTTGTGGCTCTTTCTGCCTTTAGTTTTGTCTTCAGCGAGTGAAATGCAGTTAAATCGGGTTAAGATCAGGAGACTGACTCGGCCATTGCAGAATATTCCCCTTTTTTACCTTCAAAAACTTCTGGGTTGCCTTTGCTGTACGTTTTGGGTCACCTCTGGATACAGTTGACTACGCTAATTATCGTCCAATCTCCAGCCTACCATTTGTTTCTAAAATCATGGAAAAGGTTGTTGCCACTCAGTTGCAGTCATTTCTAGCACTTTGATATATTTCAGTAGGTTTTCGTTCTCAATACAGTACTGAAACTGCTTTAGTAAGGGTTACAAATGACCTTCTTCTTTCTGGTGATTCGGGCAACCTTTCCATAGTCTTACTACTCGACCTAAACTCAGCTTTTGGTACTGTGTCTCATAATCTATACTCATGCGCCTCTCAGAGATTGGAATCTCGGGAGCTGTGTTAGCCTGGTTTTCCTCCTATTTGACGGACAGATAATACTACATCACCATGCATAATTACAAATCTCCCACTGTCCCTCTTAAACTGGGTGTGCCACAGGGCTCAGTTGAAGGGCCGTTATTATTTATCATTTATATTATGCCCCTTGGACAAATTATTCGCTGCCATGGTTTTCAGTATCACTGCTATGCAGACGATATTCAGATATATACTTCTTACCGACCTGACTGCTACTCTATTGACGTGTCAATGAGTTAAACTCTCTCAGTTTGAACTTGACAAACAGAAGTTGTACTTGTCAGTCCCCCAACTGTAACAAAAAACATAACACATTTTTTCAACTGCCACTGTCAAAAATGTAGGTATCATTCTTGACTCTTCACTAAATCTAGATGCTTATATTAGCAAACTCTCCAAAGCTGCATTCTTTCAACTTCGACGTATTACCAAACTCCGTTCCTTCATGAGACCAAAAGATGCTGAATCACTAGTACATGCATTTATCACATCTCGCCTTGACTACTGTAATGCTTTTTTCTGGATTACCAGCACGCTCCATCTCCCGTTTGCAATATAGTAAAAACTCTGCAAGTATGTTAACGTACACCAAACGGCCTGCTCATATCACTCGTATTATATTTAACCTCCACTGGCTACCCATGTCCTCTCGTATAATTTATAAATTCTTCTGCTTACCTTTAAGTCCCTTCACGGTCTAGCACCTACTTATCTCTCTGACCTACTTTCTCCATATACTCCTTCTCGTCTACTTCGATCATCTCGAGGGGAACTTCTTTGTGTTCTAGGATCTCATCTTTCATCTATGGCAGGGAGATATTTCTCTGTTATGGCTCCTAAATTATGGAACTCATTGTCCCCGTGTCTCCGGTCAATAACCACACTGCACGAATTTAAGTCCAAACTCAAAACGTATCTGTTCAACCAATATTATCAGTCATTATCTGTTTCTTCTTAAACGGTTTAATGCTGTATCTGATCTGCTGTATTTGACTATCTGTATTAGTACTATGGTTTGCAACGTCAACCGCGTGTCCTGGATGTGGCAAATGTCTACTGTCCATATATGTATGTACTGATTGCTTATATTGTTTTGTCATTGTGAAGTGTCCTTGAGCTTGGGAAAGGTGCTATACAAATTAAACTTATTATTATTATGTCCATTTGTACTGTGAAGCACCCCCCAATCAGCTTTGCGCTCTTTGACTGAATCTGGGCAGAGAGTATATCTCTATATCCGGCTGTTTCTGTCTTTCTGTCACATCATCACTAAACAATCCAGAGCCACTGGAAGCCATGCAGCTCATGCATCACACTGCTCCACCGTGTTTCACAGATGATGTTGTATGCTTTGATCACGAGCTGTTCCAAGCCTTCTCATTCTGGTACAGGTGGATCTTAATTTCAGCCGTCCAAAGAATGCTTTTCCAGAAGTGCTCTGGCTTTTTAGATGTTTTTTGTTGAAGTGTAATCTGGCCTTGTTTGCTTTGCACCTGGTTGTGGAGCTCTGTATTTGCTCTGGTGAAGTCTGCTCTTGCTTGTAGACACGTCTGCCTCCTGGAGAGTGTTCTTCTCTTGGCTGGATGTTGTGAAAGAGAGAGATCCTCCGATCATCACCTCTGTATTTGCTCTGGTGAAGTCTTCTCTTGATTGTAGACACGTCTGCCTCCTGGAGAGTGTTCTTCTCTTGGCTGGATGTTGTGAAAGAGAAGATCCTCCGATCATCACCTCTGTATTTGCTCTGGTGAAGTCTGCTCTTGCTTGTAGACACGTCTGCCTCCTGGAGAGTGTTCTTCTCTTGGCTGGATGTTGTGAAAGAGAGAGGATCCTCCGATCATCACCTCTGTGTTTGCTCTGGTGAAGTCTTCTCTTGCTTGTAGACATGTCTGCCTCCTGGAGAGTGTTCTTCTCTTGGCTGGATGTTGTGAAAGAGAGAGGATCCTCCGATCATCACCTCTGTATTTGCTCTGGTGAAGTCTGCTCTTGCTTGTAGACACGTCTGCCTCCTGGAGAGTGTTCTTCTCTTGGCTGGATGTTGTGAAAGGGTTTTTCTTTACCATGGACAGGATTCTCTCAATCATCACTGTTGTCCTCCGTGGACATCCAGGCCTTTTTATGTTGCTGAGCTCACTAGTGCGTTCTTTTTTCTCCTAATGTTCCTGCTATCTCTCTGATGGATTCGTTTTGTTTTTGAAGCCTTGCTTCACTTGTATGGAGAGATCCGTTGACTGCAGGATGTGGTTCACAGCAACAGCTTCCAAATGCAACAATGGCACGCTTAGAATCAACTCCAGACCTTTTACATGCTTAACTGATATAGAAATAACAAAAGAATAAGCCACATCTGTCCAAGAAATGATTAACTGTCCAATTACTCATGGTCCCTTGAAAAGGGGGAGGTAGATTTTAAAGAGCTTAAGCTTTCCTCCAATTGTGTTAAGAATGCCCTAAAATTAAAGCTCAGAGTGTGCACTTCAAGCCCATATTCATAAAATAAAAATTAAATTAAACATACAATTAAAATAATTAAGAAATTGTGCCTGTGTCCAAATTTATATGGACCTGAGTGTACACATTTATGAAAAAGGTGTTATTATTAGTGTTAGTATTGAATATGCACTAGTAGTGTACTTTTATTTTAAAAGTATATTTTGACAAACTGTACAGATAATATCATATTAATTAAATAAAAGGCCACTTAAGTGACTTAAAGAGAGAAACATCCATAACTAATTTTCTGAACACACTTAAATACTTTTAAAAAGTCACCTTTGTTACAATGTCATTAAAATTATTTGGTTACATGTTATTTTAAGGTGTCCTTGTTGCAGTGTAATTATACACTTAAGTACTGAGTAGTATTATTTAACTATGTGTACTTACTATATGGGTTTAGGGTTAGGGATTGGCTTAGATTTACTTGCATGCAATTATGCATAATTTATTGTTATTATAATAGTAAGTTCATGTAACAAGGACACCTTAAAATAAACTGTTACCAAAATTTGACTTTAAAATACATTTTAAATAAGCACGTTCTACAAATATTTCTAATAAAAACTAACATACTAAAGCACATGTAAAAAACTTGATTGTAATTTTACCGGTGGTGTGTTATTTATTGCATTAAATGTATTATTTATAAATGTGCTAAATTGCAACTTAATTAAAATACATTTAAATACATTACAAGTTTTAATAGAATTAACATTAAAGTATATTTTAGTTTATCATAAATGCTTGTCAGTACATTTAGCAGCATTTTTAACCATATGTGATAGACAATAGAAGTAATTATATCCAACTTAAGTGAGTCAAAAAGCTAGTTTATCTTATCTATAATTAATTGAATTAAATATAAATTTAAACTGTAATAGTTTTATTTAATCACAATTAATGTGCAATCAAGTGTCAAAACCATTACATTCAGTTCACACATATATAAGTATATTAGCAATTAAGTATTCTTTTAAGTATGCTAGTGTAATGTTTTTCTGAAACGCTGTGTGCTTCAATGCACAACTGTAATGTATTGTCTCATAAATGTGTGCTCATATGTACGTGTGTGCGTGTTTATATATATGTGTGTGTAGCTGTGGACATAGATGCCGCAGGGTTAGATCCGGAGGAGAGCGACCCTCCTCCCCATCAGCGTTCACCCAAAGCCAACCCAAGCACAGTAATATCCCCTTTAGCCCGTGAGAAACGAATGCCTTTCTTTAAGAAGGTAAAGCATCTGTCCGTCACAGCAGCATCACGTGTCCGAATGTCCACGCCAGCTTACTCCACCCACTCACTCTTTCCCTCCTGTCTTTGTTCCTCTGTATCCTAATCATTCACACTCTTTGTCTGTTTCTCTTCCTCTTCCTCAGCTAATCAGAGGCTTAAGTTGGTAAGTCGGGCTTCACTGAGAGCCGAGGCCTGCAGCCGCTCATTCCTGTTATGCAGTACTTAGAGTTTATTAATTATAGATTATTGTTATTTGCACAATGGCAAGAAAATGATCAGGATGGAATCTGCTCAGTGACGGATTTACATGATAGTTTTAATCTGGAGATCATTTTAATATACTGTATATACACTGATAAAAGTGTCGAATAATTACGTTTTTTTATGTTTTTGAAAAAGTCACTTCTATTTTTCTTTCAGTAAAATAGTAATATTGTGAAATATTTTTACAATTTAAAAGAACTGTTTTTGATGTGCAAATATAGTAAATGTAATTTATTTCTGTGATCAAAACTGTATTTTCAGCCTCATTAATGCAGTCTTCAGTGTCACATGATCTTCAGAAATCATAATAATATGCTGATTCGCTGTTCAAGAAACATTGCTATTATCAATGTTTAAAACAGCTATGCTGCTTTGTATTTTTGAAAGCCATGACTCAGCATTAATTGATCAAAAGTGATGCCATTTATAATGTTACACGAGATTTCAAATAAATGCTGTTCTTTCTATTCATCCTGAAAACAAATCACAAAATATTAAGCAGCAAAAAACTGGTTTCAGCATTGGTAATAATACAAACCATTATTAATAATTTAGCACCAGTAGTTATTCAGCATATTCAAATGATTCATGCAGATCATGTGACACTGAAGACTGGAGTAATTATACAGCTTTGATCACAGAAATACATTACATTTAAAATAATAAACACAAAAAACATTAAATTGTAATAATATTTTACCATATGCTGTTTTTACTGTATTTTATTTCAAATAATTGCAGATTTGGTAGCGAAGACTTTTTTTCAAAAACTAAATTAAAAATGGACTAATAATGTATACATAGAACAGAATATAGTTTTACGGTGAAACACACTTATACCACAAAACATCTCTAAAGATGGCATCGCTTGGTAAAGTTTCACAGATCAAATCCAGTCATTTCAATAATCATGCTCTCGAGAGATTCACACACAGACCTGCTCGTGTTCAACAGAACGCTGCTGTCTTCTGTGATCGAACCTTAACGCCCTCTTAAACACAGAGAGTCCTAAACAGGGTTTCACAGCGATGTCATAGAACCATTTTAGTTCCATAAAGAACCTTTCAGTGAACATTTGTTAAAATAATTTTTAAAGTAATTAAAAAAATCTAAACCTTTTTCCACTCAAAGAACTTTTTGTGGAATGGAAACATTGCAAGGATGGTTAGGATTCTTGGAAACAGTTATTTCCAATAAAGAACCTTAACTCAAACTTAGAGATTTGAGAAAATGTAAAAATGGTACATTTCATATTTTATCCTAGATATGAGGGGGCATAAAAAGTACAGCATAGTAGGAATGATCGCATGGCCACTGCATAGTACGCACTTCACTGTGTGGGTCTCCCTTCTGACATTTCTGTTATACAGCTTCAGATTTGTGCGTGTGTCTGTGTGTGCGCCGTGTGTGTGTGCGTGCGTGCGTGTGTGTGTGTGCCTGCGTGTGTGCGCCGTGTGTGTGTGCGTGCGTGTGTGGTGTGTGCCTGCGTGTGTGTGTGTGTGTGTGTGCCTGTGCCTGTGTGTATGTGTGTGTGTGTGCCGTGTGTGTGTGTGTATGTCGTGTGTGTGTGCCGTGTGTGTGTGCCGTGTGTGTGTGGTGTGGTGTGTGTATGTTGTGTGTGTGTGTGTGTGTGCGTGTGCCTGTGTGTGTGTGTGTTGTGTGGTGTGTGTGTGTGTGTGCGTGCATGTTTAACCAATTCAATTAATATTTGTGCAATTACATACAAAATTGCATAAATAATAATTTTCTAATTTGCTTAACACAGCACTGTTACAAAAGCCTGATACTAACAAATAATTGTACTAAAGCTCACAGTATATGAAACAGTTTTCCGTCGTGTGTCAAACTTAATTTGAGCTCAGGCAAACACATACAAATGCATTCAACATTGTCCTTAATCTGCAGTCTAGTTGCATGCTAAGAACGTTTTTATTTAACTTCAACATGAAATAATTGGCAACACAGTAATGTAAGAACTGGACATTCTCAACCTGCTCACATTAAATTTGACACGTGCAGTCTAGATCTTAATATGCATAATTAGTATTTTGTCTCTCCTAGCTGTGATTGTGAAGTGTGTTCTGTGCTGCTCTACAGACTGAGCATGTTCCTCCGTATGACGTGGTGCCGTCTATGAGACCGGTGGTGCTGGTGGGACCCTCGCTCAAGGGCTACGAGGTCAGGAAGGGGTCACTCAGCCCGTATGATGTCTTTGTTTTGTGGAGATGTTTAGTAGAATGTGCAAGCTGCTCTTTTCCATACAACTAAACCACCGTCAAGGACTAAAAATGACATGCTTTGTAAGGGAAAACACTTAAAAATAAACTACTTTAAATAAATTACTTTAAAGCAATTTTCTCTCAGAAATCACTAAATTTAGCAAATAATTACAAAGAAACAGCAACATTGAATTCAACCGGAAATGTTGAAGTACAAAAAATGTAACAGTATTTATTTTTTAAAATGTGCTCCAATAATCTTTGTTTTATTTACAACTTCAAAAAATCATGTCCACAAACTTTTGTTGTATGTTTGTACAAATAATACATAATAAATAAATAATATTATATATATATATACAACTGCGCCACTATTTTAATGACCTTTCTAGAGTTTAGCAGTATTGCATGTATAATATTTTGTTGTAGGAAATAGCGTTAAAATGGTTTTAACTTGACGTCTGAATGATTGCAATATAATGAAAACTACCCAGTTTTTTGCTTATTTGTTGAAGCACACAAAACGTGAGACATGCATTTTTTTAAGTTAAATATCTGTAAATTAAGGTGCAAAAATAATATTATAAATAAAACTATGATTGAAATTGAGCTCACACATTCAAACAACTCAAAACATAAAAAAGAATTTTTTTTTTTAAATATAAGTAGACACATTTACAGTATCTCAGAGAACAATCTTTGTATTTTAAATAATGTGCAAGTTATGATTATTATAACTACTATACTATTTTATTAGTGTGATTTTGAGTTGATGTTGTTAGTGTTTGTTGCACAGATTCTTCTTGATCAAATATGATGTTGAGAACAAAATTAATATCAGTCACTCGAAGAAAAAACAGCTAATCTTGCTTTGAGGAATTTTCTCTGAAAATACAGCTTGAAAAGAGAAACCTGGACATTTTGTGAAATATTGAACTTGTTTAAACTTCTGAAGAACTCAGGACAAATGCTGACTGACCAAACGTTTGTCATTTTCTTTTATCTCTTTAAATTTCATAAATCATCCATTTTTATTTATGCATAGCATTTGAGGGCTTATATTTTGACTAAATGTTTCCCCAGTCTTACACGATTCCTTATTACTTTACATTTACACTTAATTGTAAAGCATTTAGATTTATGTTGACTCATAAATGACTCACCATATTTATGTTGAAAATATGGTGAAAAAGCCATGACATTATTATTTTTGTTGTGTAAACAGGTAACAGATATGATGCAGAAAGCTCTGTTTGACTTTCTGAAGCACCGCTTTGAGGGGAGGTGAGTCTTTCAGCGCTGTTGGGATAGTGTGTGTGTGTGTGTGTGTGTGTGAGTGTGTGTTTGGTGTGTCTGTGTGTTTGTGTGTGTGTGTGTGTGTGTGTGTGAGTGTTTGTCTGTGTGTGTGAGTGTGTGTGTGTCTGTGGTGTGTCTGTGGTGTGTGTGTGTGGGTGTGTGTGTGTTTGTGTGTGTGTTGTGTGTGTGGTGTGTGTGGTGTGTGTGTGGTTTTGTGTGTGGTGTGTGTGTGGTGTGTGTGTGTTGTGTGTGTTGTGTGTGTGGTGTGTGTGTGTTTGTGGGTGTGTGTGTGTGTGTGTGGTGGGTGTGTGGTCTGTGTGTGTGTGGTGTGTGTGGTGTGTCTGTGGTGTGTCTGTGGTGTGTGTGTGTCTGGGTGTGTGAGTGTGTGTGTGTTTGTGTGTGTGTGTCTGTGTGTATGTCACGTGAGTGTTGACGTTTCTTTAAATAGTCGCATCTCATTGCCTTAATTGGCCATGCTGGTCTATAAGCCACAGCCGGGTCACATGCCTGTAGCTTGCCTTCACTACAGTTTCCCAAACACGACCGCGCATGATTTACAGTATGGCAGTTACAAGTATACATATCTTTGTGGTGAATCGAAACCAAATCTGATTTTTTTAATAAACTTAGTCCTTGCCAAACATATGGGTGAATCATTTCTGATTATTATCAATGTTGAAAACAGTTGTGTTGCTTCATATTTGTCATGGAAAGTGTTATATTATTTATTTTTCATGATTCTTTGATGAATAGAAAATTAAAAAGAACAGCATTTATTTGAAAGAGAAATCTTCTGATATATTATAAATGTCTTACTGGCAATAACTTTACTTGAATGGTAGTGCATCACGTTTACACAAAAATATGAACTGTTTTCAACATTAATAAAACAATATTACCATTAACTATTTACATTTATGCATTTAGCAGACGCTTTTATCCAAAGCGACTTACATACATTCATGCTATACATTTGTATTATCAGTATGTGTGTTCTCTGGGAATTGAACCCACAACCTTTGCATTGCTAACACAATGCTCTATCACTGAGCCACAGGAACACTATTGTATCTGATACAATATACTTGCACATACATTACAAGTACATTTAAAGCGCTTGCAGTACAGTAACGTGCAGCTACACTGTGTATTCTCTCGTGTTGTGTAACTCAGGATCTCGATCACGAGGGTGGCGGCTGATATTTCTCTGGCCAAGCGCTCTGTGCTCAACAACCCCAGTAAACAAGCCATCATCGAGCGCTCAAACACACGCTCCAACTTAGGCAAGTGAAAGTCTTGATGGTTTAATGTGAAGGACTATAAAAGGAAAACTCATCTAAAATGATGAGATTTAGGAAATAATTGTCATTTTTGTATTCAAAATGTTTTTTGCATTCTTGCTTACATCAGTTGTATTCTCTTATATGGTGTTTATTATTGAATTATTCTTCCTACAGTATCCAGCACATGCACATCTCACACATATATATATATATAGTGATATAGAAATATAAAACATATTTTTTCAAATAATAAGTAAAATAAGCTTATTTTTGCTTTTACCATATTATGTATCAATGAAATGCTTATTATGCAATTCCATGCAGACAAAATACTTCACTAAAATACTCTTTTAATGATCTGGTAAATAAAAATGGCTAGCAAATTTGTCATAATTGTTCTTGACTGCAAGTCAAAAATGTCTTAAGTTGCCTGATACAAATTAAATAAATTAAATTACTGAATGAAATAGATTCACAGGAGTGCTGTTGCAATGAATTGTACTTTAATAAATAAAAAACATTAAAATGTTACCATATTGTGTTTGTTTAGTATATGTTAGGAATGATTACAAGAATGTAGAGTTTCAACAAATGTACTAAAGTAATTATTCAAGAAATTGTTATTATTTAATTATAAAAATTTGAATTTTAAACTGAATCAGAACCAGAATTGTTTTGAGTACTTATGATCCTCTTCCATAATTGTGTGGCTTTAAAAGTTGTTGCTGTTTTGTTGAACTCATTATGTTGCATGTTACTTCACCACATTATTCTTTATGAATTGTAATGAGAGCTTTTGTGTGTGGTGTGCGTGTGTTTGCGGCGTGTTGTGTGTGCGTGCGTGGTGTGGTGTGCGTGTGTGGTGTGCGTGTGTGGTGGTGCGGTGTGTGCGCGGCGTGTGTGCATGAGTGTGGAGTGTGCGTGTGTGTGCGTGCGGTGTGTGTGTGCGTGTGTGTGTGTGCGTGCATGCGGTGTGTGTGTGCGTGGTGTGTGTGCCCGTGTGGGTGTGTATGTGTGTGTGTGCATGCGGTGTGTGTGTGGGTGTGTGTGTGGTGTGCGTGTGTGGTGTGTGCGGTGTGTGTGCGCGGCATGTGTGTGCGCGTGTGTGTGCATGCGTGTGGTGTGTGCGTGTGTGTGTGTGCGTGCATGCGGTGTGTGTGTGCGTGTGTGTGTGCGCGTGTGTGTGTGTGTGCATGCGGTGTGTGTGTGTGTGGGTGTGTGTGGTGTGTGCATGGTGGTGTGTGTGTGTGTGTGTGTGGTGTGTGCGTGGTGGTGTGTGTGTGTGTGGTGTGTGCTGTGTGTGTGCGTGTGTGGTGTGGTGTGTCTGCGTGGTGCATGTGGTGTGTGCGTGGGTGTGTGCGTGTGTGGTGTGGTGTGGTGTGTGGCGTGCGTGTGTGTGTGCGTGTATAGCGGAGGTTCAGAGTGAGATCGAGAGGATCTTTGAACTGGCTCGCACGCTGCAGCTGGTGGTTCTTGACGCCGACACGATAAATCATCCGGCACAACTGGGAAAAACATCTCTTGCACCTATACTTGTCTACATCAAGATCACCTCTCCAACGGTACACACACATATATTTTGAAAAAAATAACTATAATAATATACTTATACTTTTGCTTAAAGTTCAACTTAAGTCCTACTTAAGTAGGTAAAAAAGCACACTTAAGTGCAATTTTATTTATTTTTGTTAATTGTATGAAATATGAGTAAAGTGCTGCTGAATGTGGTGACAAGCATTTATGGTAAACTAAAATATACTTTAATGCCATTTCAGTTGAAACTTGAATGGCATGCATTTAAATGTGTTTGTTATTATTATACATTTGTAATGATGAAGATGCAAATGCATTAACTTTATATAATAACATAAACACTACAGATCAAATTATAATCAAGAACTTTACATGTGCTTTAGTATGT
>QVTF01011093.1:122500-150831 GCA_003573665.1 Oxygymnocypris stewartii | reverse complement strand
ACTCAACACACACCTCTCTATCTCACACACACACACTCACACACTCACTCAATCTGAGTTTATAGCGTACGATTCTGAGTTTATAGCATACGATTCTGAGTTTATATCGTACGATTCTGAGTTTATATCGTACGATTCTGAGTTTATATCGTACGATTCTGAGTTTATATCGTACGATTCTGAGTTTATAGCGTACGATTCTGAGTTTATAGCGTACGATTCTGAGTTTATATCGTACGATTCTGAGTTTATAGCATACGATTCTGAGTTTATATCGTACGATTCTGAGTTTATATCATACGATTCTGAGTTTATATCGTACGATTCTGAGTTTATAGCGTACGATTCTGAGTTTATAGCGTACGATTCTGAGTTTATATCGTACGATTCTGAGTTTATAGCGTACGATTCTGAGTTTATAGCATACGATTCTGAGTTTATATCGTACGATTCTGAGTTTATAGCATACGATTCTGAGTTTATATCGTACGATTCTGAGTTTATATCGTACGATTCTGAGTTTATAGCGTACGATTCTGAGTTTATATCGTACGATTCTGAGTTTATAGCGTACGATTCTGAGTTTATAGCGTACGATTCTGAGTTTATAGCATACGATTCTGAGTTTATAGCGTACGATTCTGAGTTTATAGCGTACGATTCTGAGTTTATATCGTACGATTCTGAGTTTATATCGTACGATTCTGAGTTTACAGCGTACGATTCTGAGTTTATATCGTACGATTCTGAGTTTATATCGTACGATTCTGAGTTTACAGCGTACGATTCTGAGTTTATATCGTATGATTCTGAGTTTATATCGTACGATTCTGAGTTTACAGCGTACGATTCTGAGTTTATATCGTACGATTCTGAGTTTACAGCGTACGATTCTGAGTTTATATCGTACGATTCTGAGTTTATAGCGTACGATTCTGAGTTTATATCGTACGATTCTGAGTTCATAGCGTACGATTCTGAGTTTATATCGTACGATTCTGAGTTTATATCGTACGATTCTGAGTTTATATCGTACGATTCTGAGTTTATAGCGTACGATTCTGAGTTTACAGCGTACGATTCTGAGTTTATAGCATACGATTCTGAGTTTATAGCGTACGATTCTGAGTTTATAGCGTACGATTCTGAGTTCATAGCGTACGATTCTGAGTTTATAGCGTACGATTCTGAGTTTACAGCGTACGATTCTGAGTTTATAGCATACGATTCTGAGTTTATAGCGTACGATTCTGAGTTTATAGCGTACGATTCTGAGTTTATAGCGTACGATTCTGAGTTTATAGCGTACGATTCTGAGTTTATAGCATACGATTCTGAGTTTATAGCATACGATTCTGAGTTTATATCGTACGATTCTGAGTTTATAGCATACGATTCTGAGTTTATAGCATACGATTCTGAGTTTATATCGTACGATTCTGAGTTTATAGCGTACGATTCTGAGTTTATATCGTACGATTCTGAGTTTATAGCGTACGATTCTGAGTTTATATCGTACGATTCTGAGTTTATATCGTACGATTCTGAGTTTATATCGTACGATTCTGAGTTTATATCGTACGATTCTGAGTTTATATCGTACGATTCTGAGTTTATAGCGTACGATTCTGAGTTTATATCGTACGATTCTGAGTTTATAGCGTACGATTCTGAGTTTATAGCGTACGATTCTGAGTTTATAGCATACGATTCTGAGTTTATATCGTACGATTCTGAGTTTATAGCGTACGATTCTGAGTTTATATCGTACGATTCTGAGTTTATAGCGTACGATTCTGAGTTTATAGCGTACGATTCTGAGTTTATAGCGTACGATTCTGAGTTTATAGCGTACGATTCTGAGTTTATAGCGTACGATTCTGAGTTTATAGCGTACGATTCTGAGTTTATATCGTACGATTCTGAGTTTATAGCGTACGATTCTGAGTTTATAGCGTACGATTCTGAGTTTATAGCGTACGATTCTGAGTTTATAGCGTACGATTCTGAGTTTATAGCATACGATTCTGAGTTTATAGCGTACGATTCTGAGTTTATATCGTACGATTCTGAGTTTATATCGTACGATTCTGAGTTTATAGCGTACGATTCTGAGTTTATATCGTACGATTCTGAGTTTATAGCGTACGATTCTGAGTTTATATCGTACGATTCTGAGTTTATAGCGTACGATTCTGAGTTTATAGCGTACGATTCTGAGTTTATATCGTACGATTCTGAGTTTATAGCGTACGATTCTGAGTTTATAGCATACGATTCTGAGTTTATATCGTACGATTCTGAGTTTACAGCGTACGATTCTGAGTTTATAGCGTACGATTCTGAGTTTATATCGTACGATTCTGAGTTTATATCATACGATTCTGAGTTTATATCGTACGATTCTGAGTTTATAGCGTACGATTCTGAGTTTATAGCGTACGATTCTGAGTTTATAGCGTACGATTCTGAGTTTATATCGTACGATTCTGAGTTTATATCGTACGATTCTGAGTTTATAGCGTACGATTCTGAGTTTATATCGTACGATTCTGAGTTTATAGCGTACGATTCTGAGTTTATATCGTACGATTCTGAATTTATAGCGTACGATTCTGAGTTTATAGCGTACGATTCTGAGTTTATATCGTACGATTCTGAGTTTATAGCGTACGATTCTGAGTTTATAGCATACGATTCTGAGTTTATATCGTACGATTCTGAGTTCATAGCGTACGATTCTGAGTTTATATCGTACGATTCTGAGTTCATAGCGTACGATTCTGAGTTTATATCGTACGATTCTGAGTTTATATCGTACGATTCTGAGTTTATAGCATACGATTCTGAGTTTATATCGTACGATTCTGATTCATAGCGTACGTGATTCTGAGTTTATATCATACGATTCTGAGTTTATATCGTACGATTTCTGAGTTTATATCATACGATTCTGAGTTTATATCGTACGATTCTGAGTTACAGCGTACGATTCTGAGTTTATAGCGTACGATTCTGAGTTTATATATCGTACGATTCTGAGTTTATATCGTACGATTCTGAGTTTATAGCGTACGATTCTGAGTTTATATCGTACGATTCTGAGTTTATATCGTACGATTCTGAGTTTTACAGCGTACGATTCTGAGTTTATAGCGTACGATTCTGAGTTTATAGCATACGATTCTGAGTTTATAGCGTACGATTCTGAGTTTATATCGTACGATTCTGAGTTTATATCGTACGATTCTGAGTTTATATCATATTCATGAATCTAGATGTATTTACTGGACAAGCAAAATTACTTACGATATTAAGTCTTGTTTTCTAAAGGAAATAATCAATTTTGTTTTAATTTTTAGTTTCAAGTCATTTTATCTTTAAAGTAAATTCAGCTTGATTCAATAATATTTTATATTTATACTAGAAAACAAGACAAAAATACTACGAAAGAAAATCATTGTCAGTGTTTCTAAAGTCTCTCATTTATATCTGTGTTTGACTTTCATCAGTCATGTTTAACGAGTTTTTGATCGGTTCTGATCATATTTTTAGAGTTCATCTCAACTGATTTGTGTTTTGCAGTAAAGAGGAGGCGGTCGCCATGGAGACGGAGTTGCTAAGGGATTATGGTTTCGGACGGCAACAGCTGACGGAGATGCTGGGACACGCGTGTGCGACCGCCATCGCAAAGGTTACCGTTTATGATGTTTCTTTAATTTAATGAAATACTGAATACAGGACTAAACTACAAAACTGTTGTGAATCTTTATCTTTCAGAAATGTGAGATATAGAAGTCAGAATTGTGAGATATATAATTCAGAATTGTGAAATTTAGAAGTCAGAAATGTGAGATTATAATTCAGAAATGTGAGATATATAATTCAGAAAGTGAGATATAAAATTCAGAATTGTGAGATTATAATTCAGAATTGTGAGATATATAATTCAGAAATGTGAGATTATAATTCAGAAAAGTGAGATATAGAAGTCAGAAATGTGAAATTATAATCCAGAAATGTGAGATTATAATTCAGAAAAGTTAGATATAGAAGTCAGAAAAGTGAGATATATAATTCAGAAATGTGAGATATAGAAGTCAGAAATGTGAAATTATAATTCAGAAATGTGAGATATAGAAGTCAGAAATGTGAAATTATAATCCAGAAATGTGAGATTATAATTCAGAAAAGTTAGATATAGAAGTCAGAAAAGTGAGATATATAATTCAGAAATGTGAGATATAGAAGTCAGAAATGTGAAATTATAATCCAGAAATGTGAGATTATAATTCAGAAAAGTTAGATATAGAAGTCAGAAATGTGAGATTATAATTCAGAAATGTAAGATATATAATTCAGAAATGTAAGATATAGAAGTCAGAAATGTGAGATTATAATTCAGAAATGTGAGATATAGAAGTCAGAAATGTGAGATATAGAAGTCAGAAATGTGAAATTATAATTCAGAAAGTGAGATTATAGATGTCAGAAATGTGAAATTATAATCCAGAAATGTGAGATATATAATTCAGAAATGGTAAGATATATAATTCAGAAATGTAAGATATAGAAGTCAGAAATGTGAGATTATAATTCAGAAATTGTGAGATATAGAAGTCAAGAATGTGAGATATAGAAGTCAGAAAATGTGAAATTATAATTCAGAAATGTGAGATATAGATGTCAGAAATGTGAAATTATAATCCAGAAATGTGAGATATATAATTCAGAAATGTAAGATATAGAAGTCAGAAATGTGAGATGATTATAATTCAGAAATGTGAGATATAGAAGTCAGAAATGTGAGATATAGAAGTCAGAAATGTGAAATTATAATTCAGAAATGTGAGATATAGAAGTCAGAAATGTGAAATTATAATTCAGAAATGTGAGATATAGAAGTCAGAAATGTGAAATTATAATCCAGAAATGTGAGATTATAATTCAGAAATGTAGATATAGAAGTCAGAATTGTGAAATTATAATTCAGAAATGTGAGATATAGAAGTCAGAAATGTGAAATTATAATCCAGAATTGTGAGATTATAATCCAGAAATGTGAGATTATAATTCAGAAAAGTGAGATTATAATTCAGAATTGTGAGATTATAATCCAGAAATGTGAAATTATAATCCAGAAATGTGAGATTATAATTCAGAAAAGTTAGATATAGAAGTCAGAAATGTGAGATTATAATTCAGAAATGTAAGATATAGAAGTCAGAATTGTGAAATTATAATTCAGAAATGTGAGATATAGAAGTCAGAAATGTGAAATTATAATCCAGAATTGTGAAATTATAATTCAGAAATGTGAGATTATAATTCAGAAAAGTGATATATATAATTCATAATTGTGAGATATATAATTCAGAATTGTGAGATATATAATTCAGAAATGTGAGATTATAATCCAAAAATGTGAGATTATAATTCAGAATTGTGAGATACAGAAGTCAGAAATGTGAGATTATAATCCAAAAATGTGAGATTATAATTCAGAAAAGTTAGATATAGAAGTCAGAAAAGTGAGATTATAATTCAGAAATGTGAGATTATAATTCAGAAAAGTTAGATATAGAAGTCAGAAATGTGAAGATTATTCATAATTGTGAGATATAGAAGTCAGAAGTGGAGATATATAATTCAGAAATGTGGGATTATAATTCAGAAAAGTGAGATTATAATTTAGAAAAGTTGAGATAGAAGTCAGAATTGTGAGATATATAATTCAGAAAGTGAGATATATAATTCAGAAATGTGTAAGATTATAATTCAGAATTGTGAGCTATATATTCAGAAATGGTGAGATTATAATTCAGAAATTGTGAGATATATAATTCAGAAATGTGAGATTATAATTCAGAATTGTGAGATATATAATTTCAGCATTGTGAGATAATATAATTCAGAATTGTGAGATATATAATTCAGCAATGTGAGCTATATAATTCAGAATTGTGAGATATAGAAGTCAGAATTGTGAGATATAGAAGTCAGAAAAGTGAGATTATAATTCAGAATGTGAGATTATAATTCAGAAAAGTTAGATATAGAAGTCAGAAATGTGAGATTATTCATAATTGTGAGATATAGAAGTCAGAATTGTGAGATATATAATTCAGAAATGTGGGATTATAATTCAGAAAAGTGAGATTATAATTTAGAAAAGTGAGATATAGAAGTCAGAATTGTGAGATATATAATTCAGAAATGTGAGATTATAATTCAGAATTGTGAGATATATAATTCAGAAATGTGAGATATATAATTCAGAAATGTGAGATTATAATTCAGAATTGTGAGCTATATAATTCAGAAATGTGAGATTATAATTCAGAATTGTGAGATATATAATTCAGAAAGGTGAGATTATAATTCAGAAATGTGAGATATAGAAGACAGAAATGTGAGATTATAATTCAGAATTGCGAGATATATGATTCAGAAATGTGAGATATAGAAGACAGAAATGTGAGATTATAATTCAGAATTGTGAGCTATATAATTCAGAAATGTGAGATATAGAAGTCAGAAAGGTGAGATTATAATTCAGAATTGTGAGCTATATAATTCAGAATTGTGAGATATATAATTCAGAAAGGTGAGATTATAATTCAGAATTGTGAGCTATATAATTCAGAAATGTGAGATTATAATTCAGAATTGTGAGCTATATAATTCAGAAATGTGAGATTATAATTCAGAATTGTGAGATATAGAAGACAGAAATGTGAGATTATAATTCAGAATTGCGAGATATATAATTCAGAAAGGTGAGATTATAATTCAGAAAAGTGAGATATAGAAGTCAGAGAAGTGAGATATAGAAGTCAGAAATGTGAGATTATAATTCAGAAAAGTGAGATATATAATTCAGAAATGTGAGATATAGAAGTCAGAAATGTGAGATTATAATTCAGAAAAGTGAGATATATAATTCAGAAATGTGAGATTATAATTCAGAAAAGTTAGATATAGAAGTCAGAATTGTGAGATATATAATTCAGAAATGTGAGATTATAATTCAGAAATGTGAGATTATAATCCAGAAATGTGAGATTATAATTCAGAAAAGTTAGATATAGAAGTCACAAATGTGAGATTATAATTCAGAATTGTGAGATTATAATTCAGAAATGTGAAATTATAATCCAGAAATGTGAGATTATAATTCAGAAAAGTTAGATATAGAAGTCAGAATTGTGAGATATATAATTCAGAAATGTGAGATTATAATTCAGAAATGTGAGATTATAATCCAGAAATGTGAGATTATAATTCAGAATTGTAAGATATATAATTCAGAATTGTGAGATATATAATTCAGAATTGTGAGATATAGAAGTCAGAATTGTGAGATATAGAAGTCAGAATTGTGAGATTATTCATAATTGTGAGATATATAATTCAGAAATGTGGGATTATAATTCAGAAAAGTGAGATATATAATTCAGAATTATGAGATATATAATTCAGAAAAGTGAGATATAGAAGTCAGAAAAGTGAGATATAAAAGTGAGATATATAATTCAGAATTGTGAGATTATAATTCAGAATTGTGAGATATATAATTCAGAATTGTGAGATATAGAAGTCAGAATTGTGAGATATAGAAGACAGAAATGTGAGATTATAATTCAGAATTGTGAGATATATAATTCAGAATTGTGAGATATAGAAGTCAGAATTGTGAGATATAGAAGTCAGAAAAGTGAGATTATAATTCAGAAATGTGAGATTATAATTCAGAAAAGTTAGATATAGAAGTCAGAGAAATGTGAGATTATTCATAATTGTGAGATATAGAACGTCAGAATTGTGAGATATATAATTCAGAATGTGAGATATATAATTCAGAAAGGTGAGATTATAATTCAGAAAAGTGAGATTATAATTTAGAAAAGTGAGATATAGAAGTCAGAATTGTGAGATATATAATTCAGAAATGTGAGATTATAATTCAGAATTGTGAGCTATATAATTCAGAAATGTTGAGATTATAATTCAGAATTGTGAGATATATAATTCAGAAATGTGAGATTATAATTCAGAATTGTGAGATATATAATTCAGAAATGTGAGATATATAATTCAGAAAGGGTGAGATTATAATTCAGAATTGTGAGCTATATAATTCAGAAATGTGAGATTATAATTCAGAATTGTGAGATATATAATTCAGAAATGTGAGATATATAATTCAAGAAATGTGAGATATTATAATTCAGAATTGTGAGCTATATAATTCAGAAATGTGAGACTTATAATTCAGAATTGTGAGCTATATAATTCAGAAATGTGAGATTATAATTCAGAATTGTGAGCTATATAATTCAGAAATGTGAGATTATAATTCAGAATTGTGAGATATATAATTCAGAAAGGTGAGGATTATAATTCAGAAATGTGAGATATAGAAGACAGAAATGTGATGATTATAATTCAGAATTTGCGAGATATATGATTCAGAAATGTGAGATATAGAAGACAGAAATGTGAGATTATAATTCAGAATTGTGAGCTATATAATTCAGAAATGTGAGATTATAATTCAGAAATGTGAGATATAGAAGTCAGAAATGTGAGATTATAATTCAGAAAAGTGAGATATATAATTCAGAAATGTGAGATATAGAAGTCAGAAATGTGAGATTATAATTCAGAAATGTGAGATATAGAAGTCAGAAATGTGAGATTATAATTCAGAATTGTGAGATATAGAAGACAGAAATGTGAGATTATAATTCAGAATTGCGAGATATAGAAGTCAGAGAAGTGAGATATAGAAGTCAGAAATGTGAGATTATAATTCAGAAAAGTGAGATATATAATTCAGAAATGTGAGATATAGAAGTCAGAAATGTGAGATTATAATTCAGAAAAGTGAGATATATAATTCAGAAATGTGAGATTATAATTCAGAAAAGTTAGATATAGAAGTCAGAATTGTGAGATATATAATTCAGAAATGTGAGATTATAATTCAGAAATGTGAGATTATAATCCAGAAATGTGAGATTATAATTCAGAAAAGTTAGATATAGAAGTCACAAATGTGAGATTATAATTCAGAATTGTGAGATTATAATTCAGAAATGTGAAATTATAATCCAGAAATGTGAGATTATAATTCAGAAAAGTTAGATATAGAAGTCAGAATTGTGAGATATATAATTCAGAAATGTGAGATTATAATTCAGAAATGTGAGATTATAATCCAGAAATGTGAGATTATAATTCAGAATTGTAAGATATATAATTCAGAATTGTGAGATATATAATTCAGAATTGTGAGATATAGAAGTCAGAATTGTGAGATATAGAAGTCAGAATTGTGAGATTATTCATAATTGTGAGATATATAATTCAGAAATGTGGGATTATAATTCAGAAAAGTGAGATATATAATTCAGAATTATGAGATATATAATTCGAAAAGTGAGATATAGAAGTCAGAAAAGTGAGAGATATAAAGTTGAGATATATAATTCAGAATTGTGAGATATAAAATTCAGAATTGTGAGATATATAATTCAGAAAAGTGAGATATAGAAGTCAGAAAAGTGAGATCTATAAAGTGAGATATATAATTCAGAAATGTGAGATTATAATTTTAGAAAGTGAGATATAGAAGTCAGAATTGTGAGATTATAATTCAGAATTGTGAGATATAGAAGACAGAAATGTGAGATTATAATTCAGAATTGTGAGATATATAATTTCAGAAATGTGAGATATATAATTCAGAATTGTGAGATATATAATTCAGAAATGTGAGAATTATAATTCAGAATTGTGAGCTATATAATTCAGGAAATGTGAGATTATAATTCAGAATTGTGAGATATAGAAGACAGAAATGTGAGATTATAATTCAGAAATGTGAGATTTAATTCAGAAATGAATTGAGATTAATAATTCAGAACTGTGAGATTATAATTCAGAAATGTGAGATTATAATTCAGAAATGTGAGATTATAATTCAGAAATGTGAGATATAGAAGTCAGAGAAGTTTAGATATAGAAGTCAGAATGTGAGATATAATTCAGAAATGTGAGATTATAATCAGAAATGTGAGATTATAATTCAGAAATGTGAGATATAGAAGTCAGAAATGTGAGATTGATAATTCAGAAATGTGAGATTATAATTCAGAAATGTGAGATATATAATTCAGAATTGTGAGATTATAATTCAGAAAAGTGAGATATACAATTCAGAAAAGTGAGATATATAATTCAGAAATGTGAGATATAGAAGTCAGAAATGTGAAATTATAATCCAGAAATGTGAGATTATAATTCAGAAAAGTGAGATTATAATTCAGAAAAGTTAGATATAGAAGTCAGAAATGTGAGATTATAATTCAGAATGTGAGATTATAATTCAGAAATGTGAGATTATAATCCAGAATTGTGATATTATAATTCAGAAATGTGAAATTATAATCCAGAAATGTGAGATTATAATTCAGAAAAGTTTAGATATAGAAGTCAGAATTGTGAGATATAGAAGACAGAAATGTGGAATTATAATTCAGAATTGTGAGATATATAATTCAGGAAATGTTGAGATTATAATTCAGAATGTGCAGATTATAATCCAGAAATGTGAGATTATAATTCAGAAAAGTTTAGATATAGAAGTCAGAAATGTGAGATTATAATTCAGAATTGTGAGATTATAATTCAGAAATGTGAGATTATAATCCAGGAATTGTGAGATTCATAATTCAGAAATGTGAAATTATAATCCAGAAATGTGAGATTATAATTCAGAAAAGTTAGATATAGAAGTCAGAATTGTGAGATATAGAAGACAGAAATGTGAGATTATAATTCAGAATTGTGAGATATATAATTCAGAATTGTGAGATATAGAAGTCAGAATTGTGAGATATAGAAGTCAGAAATGTGAGATTATAATTCAGAAATGTGAGATTATAATCCAGAAATATGAGATTATAATTCAGAATTGTGAGATATATAATTCAGAATTGGGTGTGAGATATAGAAGTCAGAATTGTGAGATATAGAAGACAGAAATGTGAGATTATAATTCAGAATTGTGAGATATATAATTCAGAATGTGAGATATAGAAGTCAGAAATGTGAGATTAAAATCAGAAAATGTGAGATATATAATTCAGAAATGTGAGATTATAATTCAGAAATGTGAGATATATAATTCAGAATTGTGAGATATAGAAGACAGAAATGTGAGATTATAATTCAGAATTGTGAGATTATAATTCAGAAAAGTGAGATTATAATTCAGAAATGTGAGATATATAATTCAGAAATGTGAGATATAGAAGTCAGAAATGTGAAATTATAATTCAGAAATGTTAGATATAGAAGTCAGAAATGTGAGATATATAATTCAGAAATGTGAGATTATAATTCAGAAATGTGAGATATATAATTCAGAAATGTGAGATATAGAAGTCAGAAATGTGAAATTATAATTCAGAAATGTGAGATATAGAAGTCAGAAATGTGAGATTATAATTCAGAAATGTGAGATATATAATTCAGAAATGTGAGATTATAATTCAGAAATGTGAGATTATAATTCAGAAATGTGAGATATATAATTCAGAAATGTGAGATAATAATTCAGAAATGTGAGATTATAATTCAGAAATGTGAGATTATAATTCAGAATGTGAGATATATAATTCAGAAATGTGAGATTATAATTCAGAAATGTGAGATTATAATTCAGAAATGTGAGATATATAATTCAGAAATGTGAGATTATAATTCAGAAATTGTGAGGATATAGAAGTCAGAAATGTGATGAGATTATAATCAGAAATGTGAGATATATAATTCAGAATGTGAGATTATAATTCAGAAATGTGAGATTATAATTCAGAAATGTGAGATATATAATTCAGAAATGTGAGATATATAATTCAGAAATGTGTGATTATAATTGTGCGCTGGAACGTGCTTCTGGGGTTGTTTCGGCAGGTTTTTCCGCTGGAGTCTCTGCAGAAGCGGCAGCCGACGGTTTCTGGTGGCCTGCGGTCCGGATCAGAACGGCTGCGTGGGTCTGGCTTGTGCACGTCATCTGCGTGTGTTTGTGAGTGTGTGTGTTTGTGTGCTTGTGTGTGTCTGTGAGTGTGAGTGTCTGTGTGTGTGCTTGTTTGTGAGTGTGTATGTGTCTGTAAGTGTGTGTGTGCTTGTGTGTGAGTGTACGTGTCTGTGTGTGTGCGCGTGTGTTTGTGAGTGATCACTCAGTGTCTGTGATCTCTGAGACTGACGGATATGTGTGCGTGTGTGTGTATGTGTGTGTCAGGAATACATCCCCACCGTCTTCATCCCCAAACACTCCTCAGACGCTCTTCATCAGGACCTGATGCTTCAGTGTGAGCGGATGGACCTGCCGTTCCTGTCCTACCTGCCCACCGAGGTCAGCAAACCTGGACCAGAACCAGAACCCTGCTCAGACCACACACACACTCACTCACTCACACTCACGCACACACACACCCACACACACACACACACACACACACACACACACACACACCACAGTACACACACACACACACACACACAGACCTTGGACTCAAGCGGTTCTTCCTTCCAGCCCAGCAGTGTTTTAGTGCGTTTAGTGTGGAAAGACAAGACAAAGAACCAGTTTGAAACTAGGCTCTGAACCAGCGCCAGTACTTATTAATATTAAATACTTAATATTCTTTAGTACTTGAGATCATCTAAGCGTTACTCAAGAGTGCTAGTTCGGGACACCATAAATATGAACTGAATATGTTTTAACTCTGTTAAAAAAAAAAAAACTTTCATAGACTTTTAAAAAATCATCATGCAACGAAAATACACTTATGAATTATTTAAAATATAAGAGTAATATATGATGAAAATGTATTTATTTATAAAAAAATATATATAAATCCACTCAAATTTCATTTAAAGTGATTTTAGCACACTTTAAGCAATGCAATTATAAAACACTTACTTTATCTGACTGCACTTTAAAATCAGTATTAGTGCTAATTAGTGTACTTAAGTAGCACAGTTAGGGAAAATGTACTTATATTACTAGTATATCTTAAAATTTATTTAATTTAAACTTAGGATAACTATATGAAAGTGAACTAAAACACACTCAAAACAAAACACAGAAACACACTAATAAACGAATATTTTCTTTAATTGCACTAAAATCAATTTTAATATCAGCGATATTTAGTATACTTTTGCAAGTGCACTTAAGTATAAATCTACTTTTAATTAGTGTATTTATAGTGTAAAACTTCTTACATTTTATTTGCACAAAAATAATAATGTACTACAAATGTACTTTATTGGTATTTAAGTATTTTTTTTGCACGCTTTATTTTATCTGGGCAAAATTGCATTATAGTTAATATTAAAATATAGAAATTAAACTTGATTTTGTTGTGTGTGTGTATGTGTTCACATTGCAAGTGCCAAGAACTTTACCATGTTTTAACGCTGTAAAAATTATAAAACTAAATGTTTAAACTTTTTTTTAAATCAAAACAAACAGTACCAGAGAAAAATAAAAATTATATGCAATGAAGTGTTTAACATAAAAAAACAAAATGTGAGATAAAATATAATTGTGTTAAGTTAACATTGAAAAATTAAAATTATGCCAAACTTACATAAAAATATATATATTTTTTTTAATACATATTTAATATTTTTTTTACAAAAACATGCAATATAGAAATAAAACATAAAAATGTGCATTAAAATGCATAGTGTTGTTTTAATGCTTGAAAAAAATATTTTAAAATGTGTAATAAAATAATGTATCTTCCAACGTGCAAAAAAAACAATGTAATGCAAAATGAGCAATAAAACTATATTTAACATTTAATATTTACGATAAAAAAAATGTATAATTGCATCTTAGAAAGTGTAATTACTCAATCAATCATGATGTATAACGGCAGCAGAACTGAACCCGTGAAGTCAGATTTATTAATTTAGTTCTACAGGGTTAGTATAGGAATTAATGTGTATATTGTTATTTATGGATCCAATGGTCTTGTCGATGTAAACACCTCGAGTCCAACACAGATAAAGTGTATTTCAGTGAACGTGTAATAACTCAAATCATGGTTTGCTGGTTTCTGGTGAAGGTGCAGCTGATCAACGATGCATATAACCTGGTTGTAGACGCGGTTCTGGGTCCAGAAACTGATCTGGCGTCAGTCGGAGACCCGTTCCCCGGAGTCCTGCAGACGCTGCGAGGACTTAACGTGCCCATCGTTAGCCTGGACATCCCGTCAGGTACGAGACCGCTTCAGAACCACTTCATTACAAACACCATCGTAAACCTGGCGCTGAACTATTATTAAGGGTGCAAAAGTTTGTGAGAATCTATGAAAGTTTGAGTAATTTTAACAAAATATGAGATCATATAAAATGCATGGTATTTTTGATTTAATACTGTCCTGAGTAAGATATTTACGTAAAAGATATTTGCATGTAGGTCCACAAAATAGCTGAAATTTGGGTGAAACGTTTTGAATTTGAAGGTAAATTGTACTTTTTACTTGTCATTTGTCTTCCGGGAAACATTCAAGTATCTTCTGCTGCTTCCGAAAGCCAGTACTAAATAAAAAAAATACGTTTTTGGTAGTGGTGGGCCGTTATCGGCGTTAACGTGCTGCGTTAACGCGAGACTCTTATCGGCGATAAAAAAAATATCGCCGTTATCTATTCTCAAAGTTGGGTTGGGAGCTGGGTCTATACTACGCAAGCTATGATGACTTTCACCCTGATATTTTAGCGCGGATGTATACCTAGCCGAATTGCACTGTAGGGGGCGAGAACGAGTCTTCGAACTAGAGGCTCGCAGTCCGTGATGGACAGATTGTTAACGGCTGGTCTATGTGGTAATACAATCGGGCAGGACATCCAAACGCTCATCCTATCATTCATCAACCTCAAATATGGCTTTTCATCTGAAAGATGTATGTAGTAGCAACTTTACATGGCCGCTCAATATGATGTTAACCTAGAGAAATGTGCGCTATTGAAGTGTTTGTGTGGAAGCGCGTTTGCTGCAGGACAGGCTCCGGTGCGATCACTTGCTCTTAAAATCTCCGTCATTCTTGGTCATACAGATAAAAGTAGCCTAATACATCTTTCGAATCTGTAAAGACTCTACGTTTATTTGTGTGCACTCAGAATAACAACGAAACGTTGCGCTTTTAAGCAAACAGGATGCGCTTTAGGTCTCATGTGAACTTGAGCTAGAAAACTCCGTCTTTGAAAAATATATCTATAGAGAGTGAAATGTCTAAAAAATAAAAATAGAAGACGTGTGTGTTAGCATGGATGATTTACATGAAATTTAATCTGTGCAACACTGTGCATAAGATGGCTTTCAGTTCAATATAATAACAAAAAACGACATTTTGGGTTTTTATTCAACTAATAAGGTGGGCACGCTGTGATCTGTACTATATTTTTACTGTAATTGACAGTTATCGGCAAAAAAAACAACAACACGGGAGTGGGAGGGAATGGGAGTCATTCTTCCGGGAGTGGAACGGGATTTTCCTCCAGTTTTTTCGTGGGATTGGGACGGGAAGAGATTAAAGTTTGTGATGCATTTTGGAAACAGGAGATGAGCCCCTGGTCTAATGCGCCACCTGGCTTGAGAAACCCGTTCTCAAAGACTTACTTTTAGCCATTATTTGGGTAGCACTCATATTCTGAATGCCTTCGGCAGAATTCAAATGAGCCATTTTAATCTAGATTAATCTAGATTAAAAAATTAATCTATGCCCACCTCTAGTTTTTGGACAATTAAAAATGTGGACATGCTGTTCATAAGTTTTCACGCCCCGGCTCTTAATGCGTGGTGTTTGCTTCTGAAGCATCGGGGAGCGTTTGGAGCTTCTGTAATAGTTGTGTTGGAGTCCCTCAGCGTGAAAAGATGCATCTCAAAATCATACACTTACAGCTGGAACGGGTTCAAGGTAGGGCTGTGCGATATGACGATATATATCGGATGGACGAAATAAAAAGCATATCGTTTCATATTATGTTCTATCGTTTATATCGTGGTGTCGCAAAATACATTGTTTCCCGGTAATACCTTTTCATCATTTGAGTGACTGCGATCTTTATACGCCGCCCACCACCACGGGGCGTGAAGGGGAGACCGAACGACCAGCCAGGACACAACGAGGAGCTCGTTCCTAAATGACGGACTACATCTGTAGCATGGTCACGCGTTTTTAAGCACTGCAGTTTTAAAACAACAATGCGTGCGCCGTCTCTTTCTGTGTGGGAGAAGCGCTTTTTCATTTTAACGACTTTGAACAATTACATGAACACTTATATGCATCAGAATCCCGTCTTTGCAAGTATCCTCAAACACAGCGATTTAGGTCTTAAGAGCGAGTAAACGGCAGAAAGAGAAACGCAATGTAACAGTGTATTAGATCCGGACTTCGCTCTTAAAGGGGAAGCGTTCCAATATTCGTTCTGTCTGCCGTTCATGTTAATTATAACACTGCTAGAAAATCTTTCCCTGCTCTTGACTAAAGTTTTGTAACTTTAATGAGAAATAAAAAATTATAATGATACATTTATAAAATGTATAGAATCTATACATAATACATGTGTTAATTATATCTATCATAGATAGATATATAGATATAATTAACACAGTGAAGACAATTTAATTTACACAATGTATGTAGTGTTTCTTATTTATTATATTTTTTTGTCCTATTGCAATTAGTTTCTTATCCTTATTTCATAACTGACTGTTTATTTATATTCAGTGAGGTGGAGTTATCTTTTCTCTCTCTTTAGGCTTGTATTCGTTTTTATATTGACATTGGTGACAAGGATTATGAAAATGATATAGTATTAAAGATTTTAATATAATAAAACCTTTTTAAAAGAAAAAAAATCACTATATCGTGATATATATTGTTATAGTGATATAAATTGTCATATCGTGATATAAGATTTTGGTCATATCGCATCACGAGTCAGGGGACTCATGAACAACCATCACAAAACACAAAACCAGTCGTGGATCATCCACACGCAGTATTACGAACCAAGCACAAACTTTTGAACGTGGGTTTTTTGTTTTGTCGTGTAAAAATACTGACTTAGGTCAGTCCCAAATAAAATCTCTTATTTAATTAAAACTATTAAAAGTTCTGCACTGGGTTCCCAAACTTTCGTAAGCCACTGTAAGAGTAAAGTGGGCGGAGTTGACCTCATTGCTATGGATGATGTCATCATGCAGTGATTGGCCGATACGGAAGCATCGAGTGCAACATTGTTGCTACATTCAAATAAAGATTCTAAAATGCAGGCTAAGTGTCACTAATTAAACTATATAATATATGTTATAATTGTAATCTTACATGTGTGCTTCTCGTTAAACAATTAGCGGATACGCATATTAACAGCCTTTTAATTAAGATAGTAGATTAATCATGGCTGATATGTACACAAAATTGTATTTTTTATTATAGCTTAAGTAATTTTTTTTATGCATAAATCTCAATTTAAACAAATTGACTGGTTTTGTGCTCCAGGGCCACATATGTTAATGACATTAATCAAGAGTCGTTACCGAAGCAGAGAGTTGAAGCCATTCAAGATCATTTCTGATTCATATATTTGACATGCGTTTATGATAGTAAGATCACGTTTAGGATGGTGTTGATGTGTGTGATGCAGGCTGGGACGCAGACGAGTCCAGCTCAGACCGGATCGGTCCGGCGCTTCTGGTTTCTCTGATGACCCCAAAGCGATGCGCGCTGGCCTTCTCCGGACCACACTTCCTGGCCGGACGCTTCCTGCCCTTTGACCTCCAGAGGAAGTACGAGCTGAACCTGCCCAAGTTCCCCGGGACAGACCCGGCGGTCCAGCTGTGATCCAATCTTAGTTTAACACAATCCGACGCGAGTCATGTAAACGTTACTTTAACAGCGAGCCGTTTCGGTGCATGTCCCTTTAAATGCTAATGAGCTCTGCTGACCCCGCCCCCTTTATTGTGCATGGCCAAAATTGGTCTTCTTTATTAATATCTGACTTGTTTTCTAACACAACATTCTTGAATCAAGTATTTACTTAAACAAACAGCTTCAGATATTAAATCTTACTAAAGGAAATAATCAAAATATAGCTTAAAACAAGCTAAATATCTGCCAACGGGGCAATAAAATACTTAACTCTAAGCTAAATACGATTATTTGTATTACTCCATTGGCAGATATTTAAGCACAAACTAATTATATTTTGTATTTTTATAAAACAAGATTTAACATCATTTTACCTTTAAAGTATTAATCTCGATTCAATTCTTTTGATAGTTATACTAGAAAAATAAGATTTATTTGCAGTGTATCATCATTTACTCACTGCTTAAGTCTTGTTTGCTGCCAAAATATCTAAAAATTCATAATTTAAGAAGGATTTTCTAGACAAGTACAAATGATTATTAAAAACGCATCAAAATTATGCAAGTTTTGTCTGAAACAATCTAATAATCTTATTTCAAACTTAAAAATAGATTATTCTGCTCAAGGCATTGGCAGATTAATTAGCGGTTTCAAGCAAAAACATAATTTTAACACGTTTTTTTTCTAGAAACAAGACTAGTCTAGAAAATCCTTGAATTATTAATTTGTTGATATTTTGGCTGGAAACAAGACTTAAGCAGTGTGAGTAAATGATAATACACTGCATAAAAATAATATTTTCGTCTTGTTTTCTAGTATATTTAAAAAATGTAATCGAGATTAATGCTTTAACGGTAAAATTACGTAAGATATTAAATCTAGTTTAAAAAAAATACAAAATGTAATGTTTGTGCGTAAAACAAGCTAAATATCTGAAATTCTTAGATATTTTGGCTGCAAGCAAAACTTAAAAAGTGCACTCTTGTTCAGTTTAAATGAAGATATTTTTGTAAACGTTGGTATTTTAACGGTTGATGAGCTCCATCTAGTAGTTTATATTTATATAGCGCATTATATAATTCTGCGCGTGTCCGAGTAGCTTTACAGAGTCAAATAGGAACATAGTTGGTCAATAGTGTAAAAACACAATAACAAAGTTATTTTTCTAGCTTAAGTCAAGTAGTTGATGACATTATCAATAATCAATTATCAATAAACTTTTGAACAATATTTCAAAGTTTACAATGTATCCCTTGTTTTATTTATTTATGTGTTGGTTTGTATAATCGTGGCATTAATCATGTCTTTATCAAGAGGTTCATTACATGCTCATACAATAATGCATATTTAATATAGTCTGGAGGTACACTTATTAGATCAGATTGTTTTTAATTGAAGCAAAACACAGATACAAAAGGTAAAAATATAAACAGAAAACACTAAAAATATACAAAGTGCAAAATTCATGGATCCGCTCTTCGGCTATCAACGAGAGGAACGTCTCAACAGATATTTTTTTGGTTTATACAATAGTTGCGTCCGATTCTTCGCTGGCGGTGCTTTTTTAAATCTAGATCTTTCACATTTTAATAATCAAAATTATCCTATTTACACACCTAGTGAAACCTAGGAAACACTTTACAATAAACGTAAACCAGTTTACATGAACTAACAATTCTTTTAAATCAATGTTGTTCATTTAAATCTTTTTAGATATTATTTAATAAACCTGAGATTATAAACAACCAACAGGTGGATTTTAATCAACATAAGCGTTACAAATTGTACCTTTATTTTTTTAACCCCTTATAGGTACATATCAGTACTTAAAGAGTAGTAGTACATAGCCTTGAGGTACTAATATACACCTATTAAAGGGTAAAAAGGTACAAATACGTAGTTTTAAGGGTTCTGCTGCAGGGACAAGCTGTTGTACCCAAAAAAAGGTACAAGTATTTTTCTGTGAACGCTTCATTAATACTGTTTGTTAATGCATTAAGTAACGTTTACTAAGAAAGGGAACACAAAACCCGTGCTACGTGAAATCAAACAAGCTGAATCCAATCAATTTCTAAAAGGCAGGTCATTTTACAAGAGTTAATGATATGAATAAACCAGTTTTGATTGCTTCTCATGTCCTCACTTGTAAGTCACTTTAGGTGAAGGCATCTGCTTATGTTTATGAACCTTCATTAATCACAGCAGGTCCTTGATTGCATCTTCAGCCTGTCTTTCCATCATCTACACCTGAAACCAGAAAGAAACCCAGATCAGATCAAGCCTTGGATGGAGCATCTGACGATCTTATAGATTTAATAACGAAGCACCAACCTCATGCGTTACCTCGTGAGACATCAGGCATCGGCCTTCTCCAAACACCAGACTTTTCTGATGGGAACTCAACAACCTGAACGAGACCAAAGAGAGCTCGTTAAACACTCAGGAATCACACACATCAGTGGTCAAAACAAGCACAACTCTGAGAACTAATTTGGCCTTTCTCAAATTGGTGAAAGCAAATGTGTTGGTGAGACACTTGAAGGTTAATCAGACTAAATTTAAGGTCTTTCTAGATTGGTTGGCAATGCATGGGATCAGCTGCAGGTCTATGACGCATCTCAGTGTCAGAGCAACAAATACTTTAACTTAATTTAAAGGGGTCATATGATGTTGCTAAAAAAAGAGCATTATTTGGTGTATTGCAATGCAGTTCGAGCTTCAAAAAATCTATTATTTTACACATACTGTACATTATTGTTGCTCCTCGTGATTTTTACAAATACATCGTTCTGAGAAGCGACGCGTGCTGTGATTGGCCAGATATCTGGTGTGCTGTGATTGGCCAAACACCTCAAGCGTGAGACTGAAAGGTTACGCCCCTCACCGTATCGTGATGACTAAAACAAAATCATTATAAACCTACACGGTCTTTGTAAACATTACCATGTCTGCATTCGTTATCGTAGTAACGACAAACTAGCGCTACTCTACACTGCTGAAAACTCGTCAGTGGCTAATTATTTGAACATCGAAACATACTTACAGGCTGTGAAGCGCCAGACTGTCCGTGTGATGTTGGAATTGCCCCCATTTTAGGGCTGTTAAAATGGCTGAAAACCTACATTTGAATTTTGTACTTAAATATAATAGAATTTAAAAGGCACAATTTCAGGGGTGTTTGGCTTCTCTCCTGAGGCCACATCGAGTCAAATATTACTAATCAACGCAATAAAATAACACGACTATCTTTGAAAAATGTGCATTATGTTTAAAATACTGCTTAAACATATATAATTAAGTTGCGAAAACCAAAAAAGATCATGTTTAATACAAACCACAGAAAACCAATCAGAGTAGCATTACTTTCTTCGTTTAAAAACACGAGATGCAGTGGAACGAGGCGAGCAATAAAGCTGAGACGGGTTTGATTAAAATTGAACTTACAATAATTTTAAATGTCTTTCTAAATATCCGACTCTTGTGCGAGAGCAACGCTGATAGAACATGCGTTCTGTGTGAACGGCTCGTTTCAGGATTTGACAAATAACATCGATGTTATCTCTTTACGCAGTATTATGTATGGACGACGTATCCAGTGTGTTTAAAGTGATCGCATCTCGTGCGCCACTAATAAGGCAACACTTAAAATTCAATAATTCACAAATTATTTTCAATTCGACGAATATTAGAATTATCTGTCTTTATAGTGTTCACATTGTAGGCTGCTCTCTCCCAGCTTTAGGAAATAGTAGTCCGTAAATTGCGCAATACACCAATATTTGAGTTCTGGGACAGTGTTGTAACGTAATCACTGATTTCTAGTTGGGTCCTCTTTTGGAAGCCCAAAGTAGTTTAGCTTTCACAACGAAACATGGCGCCGGCAGCTGCAACAACACCACAGACATAATTATAGCTCCTCCTTTCTTTGCGTAAACAATTGGGCGGTGTTTTGCAAATCTTCCGTGTTTAAATAAACCGTTTTAGGAGGGCGTGGTCGAGTCTTGACGTTTATAAAATATAGGTGTTCGACTTTTAGCGGCATAGCTCCACCTTTCTTTGCGTAAACAATTGGGGGGTGTTTTGCAAATCTTCCGTGTTTAAATAAACCGTTTTAGGAGGGCGTGGTCAAGTTAACTTTTATAAAATATAGGTGTGTACGACTTTAAGCGGCGCTGCACAGAATGATCAGTGTATGACATCACAATGGATTCTTATGATTTCGATTGGCTCTCTTGGTACTGTGATGTCATACACTGACCATTCTGTGCCGCACCTCTTAAAGTCGTACACACCTAATATTTTTGTGGGTTTGAGACTTCATCTATGCACAGCTTGTAACATCCCAAAGAGACAGAAAACCTGAAATGGCATCATATGACCCCTTTAAGCAGTGAACAGGAGAGCAAAGGAAGGTTACCTCACGCACACAGGCTAACGAACAGAGCAGCCAGAGTCAGGATTCACTTCGGTAGATGCAACGCTTCAAGCTCCAAGGACGTGTTTGAGGAAACTCATCCGGAGCGCTTGGGTTCAATCAAGCATTGTTTGGGTGAAACACACTTAATAACTCACTCTACTCAGCTAACGAGGACCGGTGAAGGTTATTCCCTTCACCATTAAACTCTTCCATTTGAACATGATCACAAAACAGGCAGTCGTGCAACAGTTAACACTAATGAGCAAACACCATTTGGTTATTAGCAAGGTGCAACATTTTTAGTAACAAACTTAATTAGTCTTCAAAGCCAAACAAACTCTTTAGCTCCTGTTGGAGCTCGAAGCAGAACTCGGTCATGTTTGAGCTGCTCATTGAAGCATTTATATAACGTTTTAAGGTTAAAAACACTTTTAATGCATGACTTTAAACATCTATTCTTATCATTGGAATTAACAACCTAATTATTTTAAGACTAACCTCATAAAACCTGACGAGAACACGACTCATGAGCACAAAACCAGTTATAAGGGTCAATTTAGATTATCTAAATTAATAGCTTTCCATCAATATATGGTTTTAATAAGACATAATTTGAAAAACTGGGTGCAAAAAAATAGTTTTTTTTTTTAAATGGTTCGATTTAAATGCATATTACTCATCAAAAATTAAGTTGGTTTATTTACAGTGCAAGATATATTCATGGAACGTGAGCTTATCTAATTTGTCATAACCAAAAACAAAAATGTACAATTTTGACCCAATGTATTGTTGGCTATTACTACAAATACACCCATGCTGCTTATGACTGCTTTTGTGCTCCAGAGACACATTTCTAACCCCTCAGAATACTCGTTACAGTTTACCAAATAATAATTTGCCCTAATATTATTCAAAATGAGGCGGAACACCAAAAGAATGAAACCCTGGCGACCAAACGTTTGGGTTTCCATTGCCTTCATTGTATTTTTGGGCATATAATGGAAGTCAATGCAAAAAACATTGTAACTACATCAGCAAACGACATAAGTTTATGAACCCCTCAAAAATATAAGAATTAACTAATTCCACACCAGTAAAACTAATTAGAATACTGACTAAATTAGAGTCTAGTAAAGTCCTAATGCACATAATTTTGAGCGATATTTCATGCCCCCCCACCCATTTTTGAAATGCACAACAGAATTCAAAGCGTTTGAACAAATGGTTTCGTTTAATAGGCTCCATGAAGCCAAAATTGAAAAGCAACAAAAAAATAGTGAGTCAAATTTTCATACAAAGCAAACAAGAGCACAAGGATTTCTTTCCCCAGTTCTGAAGTGTACTGTTAACAATTTCTGGTTCTCTTTCAAGTAAATGATTGATAGATATATATTAGTCAAGAGTCCATGGTTAAAATGCAGGGATGCGAGGAGCAGCGATAGATAGACGGATACCTCAGCAAGGCTCAAGAACCGCAGCGCCAGAGCCGGCCGTCCACTGCTCACCGGTCTGAAAGGAATTGAGTTTTTGGATATGGGCAAATCATTGGCTTACAGCTAAGTAGCCGTGCTCTTAATGACGGCGGCTGCGCATCAGTAACATAAACAGGACTGTCTAGACTCCCTATAGAAGCATAGGTGAGCGCTAGCATGACAGTGAGGCTCGGGCTGATGAGTTAAAGGAGTCAAACGAGGCACATAGCCAGTGAACAGAAAGCGGCCTTTCCCTCAGAATACAAGAACAGAACAGAAACAGGGAGAACAGCTACAACAAAATCCAAGAACAGATCCATGAGTCTTTAGAAACGCTCAGCCGCTGACGTGTCGGGTCTTGGGTTCTACTCTTGTACAGCTGAGGAGGAAGTTATCACACATGAAGACACTCAAGAATCTCAACAGGTTTAAGACAAAGACAACCCCAACTAATCAAACATGAGATGGACCGGGGCTGGATTTGGAGAGCGGATCAGGGTTTTGAGTGTCCTCTGCAAATCACGACTCGATTCTCATAATACACAATGCAAATTAAAACCATTTTTAGGTTATGCACAGAAAAAAAAAAAAAAAGGTACGTAGTTACATCTCGTGACCCCCACAGTTCTAGAAAAGCCGGTTTGACTCGTATGCATCGACACGAGCACGGCACACATGCGTATATGGGGATTTTACAAACTAATACGTACCATAACTATCATAACCGTCTCTGTAAGAGCTGCCGCGATCGCTGTAACCAGAACTCCTGAAACCACAAGAAATAAGCATATTAATATCGTGCACTGTTTGTTAGGACAACACCGCTATTATTAACTATTAAAGGGAACGCACTAGATAAACATGAACGATTACTTGGATAAGAACGCCTAAACACATGTCAGGTAAAACTAATGCATTGCTTTCCTGGTAGATTTATAATTAAACTTAGTTTATGCATTGGCTGTCTGGCAGAATGCAAAATATTTGCAGTCGCATTAACACGTTTCTATTTAATACAGCGTCTTAAGATATTTTCATAATACAAACTAGTTATATTATGCAAAATACTTGTAAAAAGTGATGCATTTAAACAGTTATGTAATGCTGGTTTGCAGACACTATCGAGGGGGGTTTCGTGTGTTTGAGAGCCTCTCCGTGTGTGTGTGTGTTTAAAAAAGAAATGACATATGTCCTGAAATGAGACCTGAATAAAACCCCAGGCGTTTTTTTGGGTAGTAGTGACAATGGCATGCATTTTAAATATGACGCACAATAACCACTTTATGATTGAGCTTAAATAAGTCCATAACTATCTTAAACACTAGACCCTGATGCATCACTAACACACCTGTCTCTGTTGTAGCCACCGCCTCCTCCTCCACCTCCTGAGGAGTATCCACCTCCTCCACTCTTGTATCCACCGCCACCTCCGTAGCTCCGGTCACTTCCATAACTGCGGTCACCGCCGCCGCCATATCCACCTCCACCTGCGAGGAGCAAGACATCGTGAGTTTGTCGACTAGACACCAAAGAAACGCATCCGGAGAGGAGATGCATTATTAACGGAGTACCTCCTCTACCTCTGCCTCCTCTGAAGAAGCCTCCTCCTCCACCTCCTCGTCCTCCACCACCTCTGTAGGATCCACCGCCGGACCGGCCTCCTCCACCGCCGCCACCACCCTTTCCAGCCTCATCCACACGGATCGTTCGGCCATCCACAGACTGCAGAGACAGAGAGTCGTCAAGCACACAGCTAACGAGGGGACAGCTAAACCAGTGACTGAGTGTTATTAATGGTTTAGTTTAACAATGTCAATGCATAACGGCACAAAAACATCGTGTTCGATTACAAAAAACTGCACACAACTCATATCATGTGACCTAACGATGGAGATAACATGATATTAATTAATACACGTATGCATACTATAGAATCGGTGCAAACTGCACACATTTAGAAAGCATAAGCGCTCAAACTTTATGCTTTTATTAAAATTGTTGGAATAACATTTGTAAAAATTAATAAAGCATGTATTATTATAAATGTGCCCATTGTGTTTTAAAGTATTTTTATTCTCTTGAGAAAAATTGTAACTTTTTTTAATAAATTGTGTATTAGAAAGTCGCTTTTATTACAATCTTTCAATGTATGAATAACTCTTAAAACAATGTATTATCATTTATCTTTGGATTATAAATTTCACCCTTATGTTTAAATTATTTTATTCTTTTAAGCAGCAAAAAAACAATTAACTATTTTAGATAAATGTATTAAAAGCCACATTACAATATTTCTATTAGGTAAGAATAACTTTTTAAAAATTAATTATAATTTATGTATCATAAATTGGCCCCTTGTGGTTAAATTGTTATTCTTTTGAAAAAAAAAAAAATATATACACTTTAATAAATTATGTATAAAATTAGTCATATTTGTCTCCACCAGTACGTTTCAGCCCATTGGCCGAGATTGATTTTAACCACACCCCTAACCTGTACAATCAGGGAACATCCCAGTGCCCCCCCTCCCCACATCTATCTGAGGTAATAAAATCTGTGTGGCGTTGCTACTAAACACTTATCTGCAATTAATCAAATTTTGGGGTAACTATAATATTTAGTTGCACATGTACACCACTGTTCAGAACTGCGCTGGCTAACGAGCTATGTGCCGATCATCATCTCTGAGCTAGGCTCAAGAGTATCTCAAATAGTCATCACCAAAACATTCGTTACTCCATAAAATGGTCACCACCGAAACACGGCATCATTGCTTTGGTAGTTAACTATTTTAGTGCAGTTATGCAAATGTAGTATTTAAGCACGAGTTAAAATGCTATAATGTGATTGCTAGCAGAGCTTTAGGTCATTACCGACACATGCTATACTTAATCAACTAAGATAGTATTTGGTTTAATGTATATTAGCCTAACAAATCTTTAACTTTTACAGAACTTCTAAAAATACAAATATCATTAGTTAAACAAAATATTGTTTAATGATAAAACTTAAATGTATTAAATTAGCATAAAAATAAAATTGATGCATGCACCGTCGTTTAAAGTCAATCCTACTAATTGAATTATTATTACAAAATATTCTAATACAATAAGAATTAACTACACAATTACTAGAAGCGTACTTTTGATATAATACAATTTGAATAGACCAATTAATTTTTGGAGCCATTTCCAACCCTGGATCAATTATGTGGAACGACCCATATTCAACACTTTAATTAAAGCCACTGTGTTAATTATTATATTACAACAAATTATGTTTTTTTACTTTTAAAAGCTGCAGTTTAGACACATTTAAGTTTCTTTATGATTATTTTTTTTACTTAACTAATACAATTTAAGTTTGTGCTCCGTTGTTAATTGTAAACTTATAGTAATGTACATTACAATAATTGGTTTACAGCATATCCTGAATTATTGTAACATTGGTGATATTATATAAATTACTTCAGATTTAAAAACAAATGCAACTAAATTCAGATTTTGTTTTAAACTTCTCATGCAAACTCTGGAAATAGGGTTCAGCATTCGCATAATGTAAATGAGCTTTGTACCAATTACAGGTTGTATAATTTTTGATTGAATCAAAAGCTAGATGTGGAGCCGTTTGGGAGTCGGTTCTTATCATTGAACCGATTCAAATGAACCGACTCACTAACGAGCCAAAACTCCCGCCCCCCATTTGAACCGAACGACTCGGTAACGAACCTTTCCATTCATTCCTTCAAGCGCGTCCTTCGCATCGTCCGGATTCTCAAAGGTCACGAAACCGAATCCTCTGGACCGGTTGGTTTCTCTGTTTCTGGCCACATGAACTGAAAACAGACATATTTGTTATAATGAGCGTCTTCTGTGAATCGCATTCAATGCCGGAACCAATCGGAAGCAGCGCGCGTCACTGATTGGCTACTCACCGTTGGTGATGACGCCATATTTGGAGAAGGCGTCCTCTAGCGACTGTTCGGTGGTATCGAAACTCAGGCCGCCGACAAACAGCTTTCCTTCGTCAGACATTCTGAGCTAGCATTATAAAACACGTTATATTACAACTTATATATCACTACAATAATCCTATTAGTTCTGAATCAAGACAGAAAAACGATTAAAAATACCTAAAACAAACAAAGAGGCTTTTAGCGATTAATATACGTCATAAATAACATTACTATGCTATTTGTAATGTCCGTCGTGTGTTGTATTTAATCAAAGCCGCCATGTGGACCACTGCGCGCCAAGATCTAAACTGGGTCAAACAATAGACGGCATACAATTACATGAATGGTCGAATAAAACAGCTAAAACCCGCTAATCTGAGTCTAATACGATTATAACACACAAACACACGGTCACAGATAAAGAAAGCACAGATTAAGTGCTCAAACGTTGATAAAAACGGCTGATCTAAGATGAGGATGACGAAGATCGCAACGAGGCGTCGCCATTTTAAGCAGCGCGCGAATCACGC
>QVTF01011093.1:115000-120000 GCA_003573665.1 Oxygymnocypris stewartii | reverse complement strand
TTTGGTTTCAGGACAATTTTGATGATCCGCTTCAAATGTTGACTAGTGTATTTAAATATATATATATATGTATAGCCTTGTTCTAATGTGATTTCAATCGCAGACTGTGTTTTCCATGCACATGTATGCTCTGGAAATGCAAAAGCTGCTTTTGTCATGCCAATAAAGCTGTCTGAATAGAATAGAATAGAATAGAGAGCCGATCGGGGAAGTGTTAACTGCTGCAGCACTGATTATTCATGTGTGCTGATGAGGTTAAGTGTGACGCTTCTCTCTTTAGAAACTCGAAGATAATTCAATTATTCATCTGGACAGACTCTGGAGCTGGTTAGAGGGTCAGTTTACACCCAGGTCAGACACAGAAGCATCAGTGAAGATCGAAACATCTCATTCAGATTCAAATCATTCACAACAAAGCCCTGCCACCTTTAGCCAGAGAGCTAACGGCTAATGCTAATCAGAGGCCGATTTGCTTTGAACGGGCACTTCGCGGAATAAACCGGTTTTTAGAGGAATCTGCTGAATCGACAGCCTATCTGCTAACCCTCAACATGCGTCACACTAAGGATTTAACTATTTATAGTGTTCACCACGAACAAAAAGCGATTTATAAGAGAAGTCAGATTTTGGTAGGATTGAGTTTACGGCTCTTCCCATTCATTCCTACGGGATCCGTAAACGGCGATTGAGTGTCGCGCAACTCAATGACATCATCAAGGCTGTAATGCGATTGGCTTCCACAGCTCACGTGATCCAAGCCAGCCGCTTTAAAACGCTAACAAAGGCAAATAAACTAATCAACCTTTACTAGAATTGATCACGTTTTATCGTAGGCGTGGACATTTAATTAGTAAAATGTATAATCTGTTAAGAGAATATATGTTTATATCACAACCGTGACATGTTGTAGATATTGTTTATTAATGTGAATAAATGCTGTTGTTTTTAATAATTAATGCTAAATAGATTAACAACAATAACAGAAATACAGTATTGTCCTGGTAATTATTAATACAGTAAACATGCTCCAATGTACACTTTCATGTACAAGTGTGAAAATGGGTTTTAATGACCAGATATTGATTAATTATTAAGAGCTGATGAACTGTTGGAGTAAGAAATAAATATCAATCCAAGAAAATACATTCGGTTAAACTATACGCATACGTGATATAATATAAGATATTATGCAGACACGTATCGTTAACTAGGCTATTACATTATTGCATTTACTCCCTAATTACGTCAAATTTTGGTTGAAAAGTGAAAAGACGTATTTTCAGGCCTAATTACAACCGTGAATTAATTGATCATATTTACATTTCATATTCATAATTACTGTAAAAATAAGACAATTCACAAAAAAACTACCAAACATTTATTGACACGTGAAATACATATTTCACGTAAAAACACTTTCCTGATCACATCTTCAGCCTGCATCTGATCAAATATACCGTAATATTGTGAAATATAACCACAGAGGATTGTTTTCTATATGAATGCATCGTAACATGTCATTTATTCCTCTGAACTGTATTTACAGCATCATTACTCCAGTGTCACAATCTTCAGAAATCATAACAATAAGCTGCTCAAGAAGCATTTCTGATTATTAAACAATATTTGTATATAAACCATATTTTTCAGTATTCTTTGATTAGAACGTGCAAAAGAGCAGTATTATATATGGATTATACAGTTTAGAAGTCTTTAACTTTATCAAATGAATGCATATTTTCTGTATAAACATACAATTTTTCAAAACAATAAATCTTTAAAATATTGAAAATGTTTATATGAGAGAACAATGACCAATTATTTACATTTATGCATTTAGCAGACGCTTATAACCACATTTCACCCCAAAACAGTCAAATCTGTCACTAATTACTTAACCTCATGTCGCTCCAAACCCAGGCGGGTCCGGGTCCCAATCTATTACTTCGGGTCCCAGGTCTTTTTAACGGTGTGTGTAATACCCGAGTCGATCGGAGAATTATATTAAACCTTAAATTCAGCATAATTAAGGGCGTGGCTACTTGAGTGACAGGTGGATTGCTGCTGTCGTCACCACTGTCACGCTAGGTGGGCGTGGTTTCAGCAACCAGCTCCACCCACATCCCGCCTTTTTGCCCATTTTCGATTATCTGGGAGTGACGAGCTGCCAAGATGGCGACGGCCGGCTCCGCCCACTTTGAGCTCCTCTTCAGAAGCCGACGAGTGACGTCACTGTTTTTTACAGTCTATGGTTTTTGCTAAAAACATAATTGCTCTGAGTCTTTATGACAGTATGGTTATTGTAGTTCCGAGTCTTTATGACAGTATGGTTATTGTAGTTCCGAGTCTTTATTACAGTACGGTTATTGTATTTCCGAGTCTTTATGACAGTACGGTTATTGTATTTCCAAGTCTTTATGACAGTATGGTTATTGTAGTTCCGAGTCTTTATTACAGTACGGTTATTGTATTTCCGAGTCTTTATGACAGTACGGTTATTGTATTTCCGAGTCTTTATGACAGTATGGTTATTGTATTTCCAAGTCTTTATGACAGTATGGTTATTGTATTTCCAAGTCTTTATGACAGTATGGTTATTGTAGTTCCGAGTCTTTATGACAGTATGGTTATTGTAGTTCCGAGTCTTTATGACAGTATGGTTATTGTAGTTCCGAGTCTTTATGACAGTATGGTTATTGTAGTTCCGAGTCTTTATGACAGTATGGTTATTGTAGTTCCGAGTCTTTATGACAGTATGGTTATTGTAGTTCCGAGTCTTTATGACAGTACGGTTATTGTATTTCCAAGTCTTTATGACAGTATGGTTATTGTAGTTCCGAGTCTTTATGACAGTATGGTTATTGTAGTTCCGAGTCTTTATGACAGTATGGTTATTGTAGTTCCGAGTCTTTATGACAGTATGGTTATTGTAGTTCCGAGTCTTTATGACAGTATGGTTATTGTAGTTCCGAGTCTTTATGACAGTATGGTTATTGTAGTTCCGAGTCTTTATGACAGTATGGTTATTGTAGTTCCGAGTCTTTATGACAGTATGGTTATTGTAGTTCCGAGTCTTTATGACAGTATGGTTATTGTAGTTCCGAGTCTTTATTACAGTATGGTTATTGTAGTTCCGAGTCTTTATGACAGTATGGTTATTGTAGTTCCGAGTCTTTATGACAGTATGGTTATTGTAGTTCCGAGTCTTATTACAGTATAGTTATTGTAGTTCCGAGTCTTATGACAGTATGGTTATTGTAGTTCCGAGTCTTTATTACAGTATGGTTATTGTAGTTCCGAGTCTTTATGACAGTATGGTTATTGTAGTTCCGAGTCTTTATTACAGTATGGTTATTGTAGTTCCGAGTCTTTATTACAGTACGGTTATTGTAGTTCCGAGTCTTTATTACAGTATGGTTATTGTAGTTCCGAGTCTTTATTACAGTATGGTTATTGTAGTTCCGAGTCTTTATGACAGTATGGTTATTGTAGTTCCGAGTCTTTATTACAGTATGGTTATTGTAGTTCCGAGTCTTTATTACAGTATGGTTATTGTAGTTCCGAGTCTTTATGACAGTATGGTTATTGTAGTTCCGAGTCTTTATTACAGTATAGTTATTGTAGTCCGCGTCTTTATTACAGTCTGGTTATTGTAGTTCCGAGGTCTTTATTACAGTACCGGTTATTGTAGTTCGAGTCTTTGATTTTACAGATATGGTTATTGTAGTTCGAAGTCTTTATGCACAGTTCTGGTTATTGTAGTTCCGAGGTCCTTTATGACAAGTATGGTTATTGTAGTCCGAGTTCTTATTACAGTATGGTCTATTGTAGTTCCGAGTCTTTATTACCAGTATTGGTTATTGTAGTTCCGAAGTCTTTATTTACAGTATGGTTATTGTAGTTCCGAGTCTTTATTACAGTATGGTTATTGTAGTTCCGAGTCTAATTTAATTCCGTGAATTAAAATCGTATATATTTACAGAGGTATATGATGTCACACTCGTCTGTGCTTGAAGACTTTCCAAAGAACGGATGTCCCCTGCTCAGGGAGTAAGGAGCGATGGACACTGTGTAGGGAGCATGCCAATCGGAACACAGTTCATGCACTTCTAATGAGCTGATAATCTGAATCAGGTGTGTTAACTAAAAGAGAGACATGCTAAATATGCAGAGCGGTGGGGGGGGATTGAGATGACTAACACATTGATCTGCTCCTTCAGTGGCACCAGTAGTAGATCTTCTGGTTCTGACACCGTCCCAATGCTTCGGCCCGGCTGTTTGTTCTCCAGCATCTGAAGTGAGGAAGAAAAAACAATAAGCAACATGTAAATGTAAACAAAACAACGGTTGTCCAAAATGTAAGGTACACAGTTGAGGTTTCCCCAGTTTTTGTCACGTCTTCTAATATAACCGGGCTCCAGACCGTTTAGGGACCGTTTGTGTTCAGCCGGTGTGATTTGATTTTGTGCGCGACCACTTCATAAGTGCTGCTGTTTCTGTTGTATACGAGCAGAGCCGATCCTAGGCTTCTGGGGGGGGCATTTGTCCGTCTCGAATCTCGTCGAATCTCGCAGCTCGTTAGGCTTTCAACTCGTCTCGAGCAAGAGACTTTACAACATTCCCGTTACATGGTTTGTCTGATTGTTACGTAGAAGGGCGACAGCACCGCGTTATTATAGCCGCTGGCCGAAGTCTGAAACAAAAACAAGGGTCCCCTGGTTGTTTCGGGGGGGTTCGGCTCTGTATATTAGTTTACATTTTGAGATTATTAAATCACTGTTGTAACATTTGAAATCATTAAGACGCTTTTGAGAGAGAAATTCAAGCACTTTTGAGTATTTAGAGCCAGGGCCGTACGCAGGTTTTTATAAATACAGAGATACGGGGGGGGGGTGCAATTGAGATTTTCCTGATTTACATGTGTGCATTTTAAGATGTTTTAAGGCTCATAAATTGGATATTAATATAGGTTTAAAATAAATCAGTGGGCATTAGTAGCA
>QVTF01011093.1:32500-110000 GCA_003573665.1 Oxygymnocypris stewartii | reverse complement strand
CAGCGTTCTCCTCCGAACACTGTGTGCCATGTGCTTTGATGTATGATATGACCAGCATACAGTGATGCGACAGTGAGTGCCCCCCCTCCCCTCTGTCCCACACACGTAAATAACATAGGCTATTATATATAGGTGTTAACACGATACACTTCAGCCAAGTTTTCAAGATGTGTATACGAAAAATTGCCGACCCTGTCAGGAACATTTTATGTCTTACCCTTCTCACATTTTGTATGAGGAATATTCATTTTTGCCATCTAACAGAAGGCTTAGAGTTGCATACGCTAGATTGAATTGGCTATGTTACGTAAATCTTTGGTGTATCAGTCTGTAGAATTAATAATTCAGAATTAGGGGTTCAAATAGGCCTCTCGGCTCTGGAAAATAGAAATGACTCACTATTCTAACGCACTGTCGCCGTGTTTACTGTTGTTTTGTTGTATTAAGGTGCGTCTATTGTATTGTTTGTTTATTAGTCTAATTATCGATGTGACACACGCTGTGAGATCCAAGACACATTTTTGAAATAATTCCAACAATAATTGGATTGAATATTTGAATTGAAAAAGTAATATTGAAGTTAACAAATGCCATAGTTGTATTAATTTAACAGACCTTTGAATTTTGGGCAAAAACTTGTTAGGGTTAGGGTTAGGGTTAGTGTGCATTTATTTTTTTCATACGGTGATTCGAGGGCGTAACCATGATATAGATATTAGGGGGGGTCCAAATGTGAGCCCTCCCCCAGATATTTTTTTTAAGTTCAGTCGCGGATCAGATCGTAAAAACAAACAGGCCAAAGTACATGTTGGTTACGCCCATGGGTGATTGTGAAACACGGAACATCACCTACATGATTTTATGGTGAAATTTGTAATTTGTAATGTTTAATTTTCACGCGACGCTCCTGCTTGACGCTCACGCGCTGCTCCTGCTAGCGTTGTGAATGCACTCATTTGTTAACATGCACGCGGAAAAAAATACGCGCTGCTGACGCTCCGCTCATGCTTGCGTTGTGAAACGGGCGTCAGAGGCACATGCGCTGTTTAATGAAATACAGATCACACAAATCACACGCGCCATGCAATCTGCCGACATTTCGCTGGAAACAGCTGTTTTGTTGATTGACAACCTGAAAAAGTTATTTTCCGAGTACAGAGAGAATGGGTTTGAAAAGCCTGTGACAGATGCACGTCTTTTAGCGAATGAATGTGATGCTTCTACAGAGTTTGCACAGAAGCATAACAGAAAGCGCAAAACATTTCACGATGAAGTGAACGCTGGACAACCAGGACGCCCAACTCCATTTCAAACAAACGGTGTTGTATGTAATTGTTGACACCATAAGCAGTGAACTCAACACAAGATTTGAGATTCTGCAACTGGTCTTCTGTGCGCGTGCAAAACCGCAATTAAAAAACGTAACTTCATTCTTCAGAGAAACCTTGATTCATTATTCCCGAATTAGTTTGTTGCATTAAGAGTGTTTCTTACCATGCCTGTCACAGTGGCCTCTGCAGGTCATTCAGTAAACTAAAACTTATAAAACCTGATGTGCGATCTACAAGGGCCCAAGACCGAGTGCATCTGGCACTCATAGAGCACGCATAGGTGCACTGTTAGAAAAATGGGCAAGCATGAAAACAAGACGTGTTCAAATTTAATTGTGTGTTACCTTTATATCTGAAAAGGTCAGGAGAAGAAACTCTTAATTTAGCTGGCTACCAGTTCTTTTCTATAATACTGCAGAGTTAAACTTCTGTTCCGCTATATTCGGTTAAGCTTGTTGCGGTGCTTATAGCCGCTTTTATGGGTTTTTAAATGTCTTTATTGTTAGATTGTAATATCGTACTACAAATAGAAAGGAAACATGTTACAAATAATTGTAACTGTTAAAAATATGTTTGTAATGATGATTAAAAAACAATGAAATAAATAAAAAGGGTTGTAGGCTATATATAGAAGTTAAAACTGCAAGCGCGGTTAGATATTTATTAAAGTTAGCTAAAACTGAAACTAAAATCAAAACCTTAAAAATTGTCGTTACTTGAAATAAAATATTTAAATGTTATTTGAAATAATATAAATGTTGAGTAATAAACTATTTCATTTTCTCATTCGGTGTCTTTCAATTTCTTATTAAACGTCAAACACGCGCACGCGCACACGCACGCACGAACGCGCACACACATATCAGGAAGAAGGGGGGCCTACATTTCTGTCTTGCATACCCCTTTAAAACTCATCATGGCGCCCCTGGTGACGTCATCCGCTCCAGTTCAGCGTGCGCGCGCCCGTTAAAGTCACGCAGAACGTACGTAATAATATATAATATAATAGCGTAAGAAATGGTAAATTGGTGTAGAAATAACACTGAAAAAATGATTGATTAAAAACAAATGATTTCGTACACATAGCCTATTTACACGTGTATCACAAAAAAACATTTTTTAAGCATTTTTTTAATATATTGAACAGTGGTTCAGATAAATAACAGCTCGATTTTCACTTGCTACATGTTTATGGCTATATTAGGGCAATGTAGGCGGAAATAAACCGGCTTCTGCTAAATTCAGACTAAAAAACATGATTTTAAGCGTCAGTTTTTGGGCTAAAAAGGTTAAATGACGTCTGGTGCTTCAGAGAACTGTGTTTAAACATGCCTCAAATCATGTTGTAAAACCCATTTTTACATCCCAGATACTAACTACAGATTTAGCAAATGTACACATGTAACACTATATTAATGTTGTGTATATGATTAAATGCCAGCATGGTTTGGCCTGTATAAGAAAACAAAACAACACGGACAGAGTAAACAATCCTATTGCTATTAATTTTAATCTTGTGAAACATAATTAGTTCTCTTTATGATATACCTCTGTATAGTCTGCAATATCTCAAAAAGACGCTGTGATTATTTTATACAATGTTTTTTTTGCATTATTGTTTGTTGGTTTATATTGGGAAAAGGGCAAAATGTTGTTTGTCCACTATTACTACTACTATAAAGTGTGAATGCATGGTGCTTTATTTAATAGTTAAGTGCACACCACATCTATAGCAGCAATGTCAATATTATTGAAATCACTTTCAATGATCAGACTTTAAAGCACTTCATACCAGCAGATAATATAGCAAAACATCATCGTGCATTATCATGCATTAGTTATTATTATGGCTATTTATTTATTGAGCCTGCTGCTATGTGAGGTGTCGCAGGGTTTTAATTATTACTTACTGGCATTTTGCATAAAATGACCCAGCACCCTGAAGTCTTTGTGATATTCCAGTCTCTAGATTTGGTTTGGCTCCCTCTTTTAACATACTGTATATCCATTGTGATCTTTTTATCACCTGCCTGACATCAACTGTAAGTCTGATCACTTAGAAAACTATTCGCATTTAGGCTTGTTGTGTGATTTGATATCATGGAATGGAGACTTGCACACAATTTAATATGAAAGATTAATGGGTTCTTCGATCCTCAACCCTAAGTATGAGAAGGATTGTGTAAGGACTGTTATTGTTAGGACTGTACACAATAACCAGTCTAAGCAAGTATTGGACTATTATTGCTGGAAACGTTTATTATGGTGGGAAAGAGCATCCGAAGAACTTATATTCACACTTGTATTGATGAAACTCATGCTGTGTGGAGAGAGGAGGAGAAGAAACGGAGCTCTTCTGCTCGTTATAATCATAATAATAATAATCATAATTCCAGCCGGTCCATTACAACTGGGACATATCTCCAGGGAACAGGGACAACACTAATCATTCTGTGCTCGATTATTGTTTATGAAAACAAAAGCTTTTTAGCTTTTTGACGCATGGTTGTAAACTTTACCTCAATCGAACGTTAAAATAGTTAGCAGTAGCCGGTGCTATTATTGTTAGCTAAAAATTAAACATCTATGTTCATTAAAATTAAATAATTATTATCTGAACTAAAATAAAAAATAGGTATACTTTCATTAACATCTTCAGTTAGTTGCGAGGCAAAACTTCTCATTTAGTTTAAGTTGAAATACTTCAATTGCTTTTAAACTAAAATAATAAAATAAAAATCAATAAATACATAAACAAACAAATTTGTAAAAAAATTACATGCATATAATAATAATAACTATATATGATAATTATTTTATATATTATTGATATATATTATTTATATTAAAATAGACCATGTGTTGAGAATTTGATAAATTAGTGCAGAAGCTAAAATAATTTAAGAGTAAAATTAAGAAAATGAAATGCATACAACAACATTTCAAAACTAAACATTTACATGAAAACCAAAAATAAAGCTAAAAACATTTCAAAATATTAAAACAACAAAAGGTATACAAATTATTCTAACATGACACTAAGCCAAACACCCAAATATATATATATGTTTCATTTCTATATAGTATGTTGGAGTAACGTTACTTAAATTAATACAATTTATTACAACTAAAACTAAAGAAAATACCTATAAAGACATAATAAATTCATACATAATTTATCTAAAATTAAAATAGATAAATCAAGCAGCAGTAGTTTATCAGTAATCCTAAAAAAATAACACTACCAAACACACATGCTAACAAACCACAACTAACTTACACATAGTAAGAATTGGTTATTAAAACTAAAACAGAAGTGAAACTAGTAAGAAAGAAGATAAATAAAAAGCGATACTTATATCGTTTGCCGGTGTCCCGGTAGAGTCGATGGTCTTTACACTCTTCGGTCTTCTCACGACTAAACTACGCTTTTTATACCATCTAACCAAACACTACTCCAATTCAGCTGAACACACTTTCCTGCTAATCACAATACATGTTCAAGCAAGCGCCGACACTAACGAGTGACGCGATACAGTACGAGACCAAACGCATCATCTCTGGATGATAAACTAATTAAAATGGTTTAACCATCTTCATGTGTTGATGCATTTCCTGCTGAAACAGGAAGTGTGGGTGGGACATATCAATAAATATCAAATCAATAAATACTTATCTTTGCAAACAATTGCAGAGCCCGACATGTAACTATAGCCGTTCATTCCTACAACAAACTACAATTACTGTGACATGTGAAAATAATTAGCCAGTGCATTATGGAGAACACATGGCTGAATATAGCTTCAGTTTATTTCCCCATTCATTTGGTTCTTTATTTCTATATTTCCTTTCCTGTGGGGTTGAATTAGCAAAAACTTACCTGCTTTCAGAGAGAAAAATAATATTTGATTGATTGAATTCTAATTAATGAGCTAATAAATTGGCTAAAACGTTTCAGTACCTTGTACCAGTTTGGCAAAAATCATGGAAGCCGTTAACACCAGAAGAGCATAAAACGGTTTGTTTAGAGGTTAGTGAATGTACAAAAGCTGATAAGGGAGAAGACTAAAATCAATGTTATAACAGCTCAGATTAATATTTAAACCAAAGACAGTTATATATCTGATTTTGGGTGGTTTTCCAACATAAACCAAGATTAATTCTGCTTAATAAAATAAGGCAGCCACACAACTTCTTGTTTTTCTTATTACTTTCGATTTAAATGATATGAGAAACAATACACATTTGGCACCAAACACAATAGTGATAATACCAATCACACCCCACGTATTCATCTGAAATCAAATATTGACCCATTTTGATCAGACTATGAATCAAGTCCGTGTGTGTAAAAACACTATATGTGTAAAAGACTTATCTGTGTTTATGTGACACTGAAGGAGTCCAGTGGAGATGCCGGCTGAAGTAAACGTTGACCTTGAATCACAATTATAATCCGTATTGTAGAGCGTCAAAGCAGTCCTGAACACAACCCCATTGAAGAGAAACAACGCGGTCGACTTCAGTCCTTGTCAACGCCACAGATTTCCAATTCAATCCCCAATGCTGTCATATGGATCAAGCACAACGTAGACAAAAACCCTTCTACAAACAGAAAAACACATGATTATTCTATCTTATTAGCAATTAAACCCAGGAAATAATACCCAATGGCTTTGTTTTATACAAAATAACTTTCATAAATAAACGAAGGCAACAAAATAACCATACTCACAGTTGAGAATGAAACAAAAATGTTTCCCAACAAGGGTCAGCTCAAACGCTGCTACTCGGCACATTGGCACACAAACCAAAACGGTATCATACCCTCTTCTTTTCAGCTAATACATTAATCCATGCTCAGCCGAAGACAAGGCTGCCCCCTACCAGTGAGGAATACCACTGCAGCTGCACTCAACTAATAGTAATAGTAGTAATAGTATAACTCGTAGCAGGCACAAGACTGTGACAGTGTTTTACCACCTGTGCTAAGACCCTCAATATAATTCTCTACTTGCATTAAACTTGTTTTGTATCTCAAGAACAATTGAATATAATTGTCTTCATAATTATCTTTTGACGGTGACACCTGGTTTAGAAATAAATACATAAATACATAGAAAGAGTGGGGGTGCAATATAATAATGGATATAAAGAGTGGGTCTGTCGTTGGAGAACGAGTTGGCTCTATGAGTGAACGGTGAGAGCCGATTTCCTTTAATTTATATTTGACTGAATTTAAGAAGTTTTTGTAAATGAAGAGACGTTTGGGAACTGAAAGAGCTGGGTCTTATTACTGCGCTGAGCCAAATTATCCCGTTCCCTAAAAAGAGCCGGATATCCCATCACTACTAACACAAGCAGCCTATAGGGACATCAGCAGGGGCGATAATAGGATCTTTTCAACTAGGGAGGGAGGGCACAAGTAAAACACAGGGGCCAATCTTGCTGTGTATTTAGAAATGTAGATATCTAAATCATTACAAGTTTAATAAGCTTTGAAATCAGTAATAAACAGTGATACCTCATTATCTTTTAATGGTATTTATTCACTGCAAATCAGAGCAGTTTGTGTGCATGCGTGAGTATGTGTGTTTGTGTGCATGCGTGAGTATGTGTGTGTGTGTGTGTGTGTTTATAAGGGCTGATTTCACTGAAACAGGAAGTGCACACTAGCAAAGCACCTACAACTTCCTGCAAGCGTCTCGCTGTGTTAACCCTCATCACAACATCTGATCTGCACACTGACCCGTTTATAGCAACAGCAGTCATCCATCAATCCAGCATTTATTTGAAATCTACTGTAACATTATAAATGTCTTCACTGTCACTTCTGATATAGTTAATGTATCCCTGATGAATAAAAGTGTTACACTTGACTCCATATCATTCGATCGGTTCTAGTCTGATCTCAGCTCACAGCAACAGCTCTAAACAACAGAGAATGTCACACGCACGCACGCACGCACGCACACACACACACTCTCTCGCTCACACACACACACACACTCTCTCTCTCACACACACACACACACTCTCTCTCGCTCTCTCTCATGCATAAACGCACAGACACAGTCTCGCGCTCGCGCGCACACACACACACACACACACACACGTGAAACTATTAGTACATTTTTTAATGCAATACTAAACAATTTTTATTACATTAAGCATTTTAAAAACATCGGGTGACAAATGAAGTAAAGAGTACAAGACTATTTTCCTTTAATGTCATGAAATCACATGTTGAATATGAGCTTTAAGAGTTTAAAATGGTACTTTACACTTTTTACCACTAATTATTAACAAGCAATTAAAAACAAATTTGGCAGTTAACAATTAAACACATGACAACAAAAAACACAGAAATACAGAAGAACACAAACGCTAGGAACGGACGGAGCTACAGGAGGAAAATAATGAAATTATCTACTGACTGTGTGTTCATTTGAATTGAAAGGTCATTTTGATTATAATTATAATATCTATTCTGATTAATCAGCACAGTTTCACTGATGATTCATAACCAACCAAAAACCCCGGATAGAGCGTCTGAGTGAATGTGGTCTGGACTGTGTGGATGAGGATCATTGTGTCAGAGACGCTGTAGAAGGACAGAGTTCCTGCACCGTGATCCACAAACACTCCTATTCTCCTGATATCATCATCATCATCATCATCATCATCATCATCATCATCAAACACTCCTATTCTCCTGATGATGGACTTTACAGAGAGATCAGTCTGTATCTTATTGTGTCTGAATGAGTAACCAGAGTGAGAGCAGTCCAAACTCCAGGACTGATCATTAGATCCAAACACACACTCTTTACCCACTCCCTTCCTGCTGATGCTCTTATATGACACTGATATACACACACCTCTATCTCCACTCCACTCCAGCTCCCAGTAACAGCGTCCACACACACTCTCTCTACACAACACCTGAGCATAATACTGAAATCTGTCTGGATGATCAGGATACGACTGATCTGTGTCAGTGACAGTAATCACTCTGTTTCTCTCAGACAGACGGAGGTAATTATTCACTGTGTTCAGATCCAGAGAGAGCTGATGGGAATCTGAAGGAGATAAAACACATCAGAATCAGGAATTATGAATCTGTTTGATCTTTTCATGTAGCTGAACTCCCGTTCTACATGTTATAGTACATAGATCGATTAATGGCACACGTCATTACGTCACCACGCGACGCCATTCGCTCCAGAAATTCATGTATAAACATATAGTTCGTCTTCGTGATGATGCCATATACAGTTTTAATTTTTTACTTTATGAAAGCTTCAAGTGCAGTTAATTATTTGTACGTGCATACAGACGACGGCGGTGTTGAAGCTCTTTTATTTGCCATTAAACGGTTGATCGCTGTCATGTGTGTACCCTGTCACAAAGTGTGTGAACAGTCCTACATGACGCTAATAGTTTGATTAAGATGTGTTCATGTCTGTACTGCACTTCAATAATGTGACTAAAATAGGAATACACCACATGTCTTAATTCGATTTGTGTTTACTTCGATTATGACTTTAGCCGGATTAAGGTAATCAAAAATCTCTGTTTACATGGTAGATTCTTAATCAGAGTATTGTCTTAATCGTATTAAAATCAGAGTATTGATGTCAATAAACATAGCTGTGTCTCAGTACAGATGACCAGATATCTATGCTAATCATCATTTACAACATCAATTATAAACTCTTCTTTCTCCTTATACAGAAGAACATGAACACACTCAGTGAGTTTTCTGCTGGTTTTCTTACTGACTTACATTGTAGGAAGTCGTTCCTGGTCCTGGGAACAATGTTGGTGAACGTGACTGTGGAAATCAACAGACATGAATAGTATGATTCTCATGATCCTGCATCCATTCCTAACACATTTCTAATATGATGTTCTCCATGATATGAGATGATGATGAATCTCCAGGACTTTACCTCTGTCTGAGATCTTCTCGAGCTCCTCTTTGCAGAATTCCTCCAGTTTGTCTTTCAGCTGATGAACAGATTCTCTCAGACCATCAAAAGAGACGAGAGAACTGAAGAGATCATCATTTACGTCTGTAGATTCAGGAGGAGCTGAGAGAGACTGGAAACTCTACAGAACACAGAAATTAAAACTCATCAGCTCCACACTTCACCTTCACAAGGACCCTTAAGACATGCTCAGATTTGGTTTGGTTACACTAAATCATTACTAATATACAGCATCACTTCATGTTTGTGGTCTTCATGGTCAAATTGTGTTACATGCCAATAAAAATAATTTTTATGACATTTGCCTGATCCAATTTTGATGAATATTACCAGAGGTGGAAAGTAACGAATTACATTTACTCGCGTTACTGTAATTGAGTAGCTTTTTTGTGTACTTGTACTTTTTTAAGTAATGTTTTTAATCTGTAATTTTACTTTTACTTAAGTATATTTTGTGGGAAGTATTGTACTTCGCTACATTTTAAAACACATTCGTTACTGAGTAAAAATAAATCGCTCCGTGGAAAAACTGCAGCAAATAATGGGCAGAAGAAGAAACTGGCGCTAAAAATAACAAGAACGATGCAGACGGACAAGCAGGCACGTGCAGAGGGGGGGGCGGAGGGTGCTTGAGCACCTGCCCCTTTGCCCCATGATGCCCAAAGTGCCCTTTTGTCAAGGCAATTTTTTTTTAATTTTTTTTTAATTTTTTTTTTATAAACACCCTTCTGTGAAGGCCTGCCCAATGTAACAGAGAGAAGAATAAAACAAAAAAAGAAGGAGCTGCTTGAGGCAGGTGCAAATAAAATATTTTTTAACTTTTAAACTTAAAACTTTTCTGTTCTGTTTCTTTTTCTAAACTGCATCATGGCATTTGCTACTGTATCAATACAGAAGCATCCGCATCAATACGCGTATCAGCAAGGAATGCGTCACTATACATTGCTGTTATGATATTTTGTGCACAGCCCTATTTAAAGCCTTGTTTCATGTGCCCCTTTTATATTTTGAGCACCTGCCCCTCCAAAGTTCTCTGCACGGCCCTGCGGACAAGACAGGCGTTTTAAGGGGCCGCTCACATATCGCGTCTTTTGCGCGCTTAAGTTCGTTATTTCAAATGTAGACGCGCGGTATGCGCGCTCATAATGGAAGCGACGCAGTCGCGGTGCGACGCGCTCGTTTTTTCCAGGCGCGTCCGCGCCGCATCGAGATAAAAACATCTCAACTTTTCAGAATGCCGCAAGCGCACCGCAGGTCATGTGACGAAATTTCCTTCTTGTAACGGAGAGCGCAGCTGATGGTTGCTTAGCAACGACAAACGCCTCCGGAGCGCAACCGCCCGAGCGCATTGGAAAAAAGGAGAAAGCAGCGCGCCTAGCGTTTTCCATGCGTTTTTAGGCGCGATATGTGAACGGCCCCTAATGGTGCAGACCCAGCTGAAAACCAAACCCCGTCATATTCTGCTGAAGTTGAATTCGAAGGAAATGAAGTGAACCCCTGGCCATATATTCATGCTCTATTATGCAGTGTAAGCTGTGTTTGCCTCAGGAGACCGAACTAGCAGCTTATAACATCTCGACATCGCCCTTCGCAAGCATGTAGAGGTGAGGTAAATACTTACATCATTGCATTGGTGGTTAAAACGAAGCTTTTAGCAAAAGGTTTTGCACAAATGAGCCAAAAAGACAGTGGTGCAGGGTGTGCAATATCATCTGAGATAATATAATAATTGTTGTTTTAACGGGAGTGCTTTCTTTCACTGCTGATTCAGTCTGTTAAAATGCGTTTAGAATGATCACAAAATTGAAGATATAGAAGCAGAAAATGTATATATTTATATAATTTAATATAGTAAGTCAACATCACACGAAGTATGCCGTTTTTCTCCAAAAATCACCATGATTACATCGGCCTGTAGTTTTGCTTTTTACAACAGTTCAAAAAACAAGAAGTTAATTAAGAGACTTTAGACACCATATTGCCTGTTTTTGCTCTATTTCGACAACAAAAATAATTCCATACACAGTTTTGCGTCTCTGTCTCTGAGCAATGACGTGTTTGATTCCTTGAATTAACCGTTTAAATGATTCTGTTCAATCGCAATGACTCTCTTATGAGTGACTTGCTGACACCTACTGGTGGTTCTAATTTAACATTTAAAGTATCTTTTGATTATTATTATTTTTTTTATTTCTAATGACTATTTAACATTTGTGACCCTGGAGCACAAAACCAGTGTTAAGTCGCTGGGGTATATTTGTAGCAATAGCCAACAATACATTGTATGGGTTAAAATTATACATTTTTCTTTTATGCCAAAAATCATTAGCATATTCAGTAAAGATCATGTTCCATTAATATATTCTGTAAATATCCTACTGTAAATATATCAAAACTAGGAGCTTAATTTGAACAACTTTAAAGGAGATTTTCTCAATATTTAGATTGTTTGCTCCCTCAGATTCCAGATTTTCAAATATTGTCCTATCATAACAAACCATACATCAATGGAAATATGATTTATTCAGCTTTCAGATGATGTATAAATCGCAATTTAGGAAAATGGACCCTTATGGTTTTGTGGTTCAGGGTCAAATTTTATGTCTTATTTATCAAAACATTATTTCTGCATTTGTAACTGCAGGCTAAATGTATTCAATGTCCGTGTAAATACATCTATGCCACTTCAGATGAAGCTTCTGCGTTTCCTCTGCATTGCAAAGATTAATTTTGTTGATACTGATTTAATTTGCCTGGTAACAGCCCAAATGTCTTATAATTCTAATTAACTGATTCCTTTAATTAAAAACACCTAGTTTGAGATTTATAGGCCCATATCCCAGGTATGTCAAACTCAGTTCCTGGAGGGCCACAGCCCTAAAGAGTTTAGCTCCAACCCTGCTCCAACACACAAACCATGTAGTTTTCAAATAAGCCTAAATGATTAGTTTAGCTGTATCAGATGTGTTTAATTAGGGTAATATCTACACTGTGTAGGGCTGTGACCTTCCAGGTACTGAGTTTGACATCTTTGGTCTATCCCATTTTTTCCTCCCTCTCATTGTTAAAATGTAACTAAGTAATTTTTACTCAGAGTACATTTTAAATGAGCTACTTTTTACTTTTACTTGAGTAGATTTTTAGACTGGTACTTTTACTTGTACTTAAGTAAAATTTCAGTAATGTAATGGTAATTTTACTTGAGTACAATATTTTTGTACTCTTTCCACCTCTGAATATTACTCACTATGACCCTGTTCTTCTAGATCTGTGTTACCTGCAGGATCTGCTCAAGTCCACTATGACCCTGTTCTTCTAGATCTGTGTTACCTGCAGGAACTGGATGTGATCCTGTGTGTGTGAAAGCTGCTCCAGCTCAGCGTCTCTCCTCCTCAGATCATTGATCTCCTGCTCCAGTCGCTCCAGTCGTCCTTCAGCTCGACTCACTGCTTGCTTTTCCTGATCTCTGATCAGCCGTATCAGCTCAGAGCGGCTTCTCTCAATGGAGCGGATGAGCTCAGTAAAGATCCTCTCACTGTCCTCCACTGCTGTCTGTGCAGAGCGCTGTTAGGACACACAGTGATTCAGGCTTCAGTGAGTCTGAACTGAGACTGAGACAAACTTCTCTTCTTCTCCAGACTCACCTTATGAGACTCCACCGCCTCTCTCAGCTGCCGGAGATCTTTCTCTCTCTGCTGGATTCTCTGCTGGAACGTCTTCTGCGTCTCCTTCAGCTGCTTCTGCAGGACAAACAGATGATCGTGAACGTCACAGAAAACTACTGCCACTAAATCATCATGTGAACAGATGAATCCAATAAAAGAGGAGCCAATAGCTGTAGATCCAAACTGCATAAGTTACGATTGATACAATCAGATTATTATCATGAAGCATGCATAAGTATTATAAAAGCGAAACTGACAGAGACATAGAGCTTCACACTGACAGTGATTTCTTTGTAATTAAGGTGCGGCTCTACACAGAAAATAAAAAGACTATCAGATCACTGCACTGAGTATTAACTTTGATGATTTATATTAAATACCTGTTTTTCTGTCCTCTGGTCTGCAGCTGGTACAATGTCATGGTTTTTATGTTCAATAATCGTACACAGCATACATATACATTTCTGATCAGTGCGACAGAAAACCTCGAGAAGCTTCTCATGTTTCTGGCAGATCATCTCCTGCAGTCGTCCAGTGGCTTCAGTCACTTGGTGTCGTTTTCCTGAGCGAAACTCCTCATGCCGCTCAAAATGAGTTTGACAGTAAGACTCCAGACACACCAGACAGGACTTGACGGCTTTGTATTTTCTTCCAGTACAGACGTCACACTGCACATCTCCAGCTCCAGCGTAACAGTCAGCAGAGAGTTTGGTCTTCTTCAGTTTCTCCACCACTTCAGCCAGCATGGTGTTTCTAGCTAAAGCAGGTCTTGAACTGAAGGTCTGTCTGCACTGAGGACAGCTGTAGTCTCTCATCTGATCCTCCTGATCCCAGCAGCCTGTAATACAGCTCTTACAGTAACTGTGTCCACATGAAGTAGTCACTGGATCCTTCAGTAGATCCAGACACACCGAACACATGAACTCATCCTGAAAAACTCTGGCTCCTGCCATTTTACTGAATGAATATAGAGACACAAACTCACAACAGCTCAACTACACGTCAGTTTCTCTTTCCCTGAACTCACGTGATTCCTGTTTCCTGGTTCTGTGTTTGAGTGACGTGTGTAAAATAGGCGTGTCTGTGAGTCTGTAAAGCAGGTTTCTTATTCCTGCTGAGTTTAGTTTCAACACACCTGACTGTTGATGTAAATGCAAAGAACTTGACTTGAAAAAGTTATTCTCCTAGATTAGAAATTGGAAACCCTGAAAATTAAATGTCTACTAATTTTCAGTCTCAGACAAACACTCAAAGAACACAAGTAAATAAATAAGTCTCCGCGGATGTCTGTACACACTATCCACTTGTAGTCCTATTTTTGTTAACATTTGGACGGTACGTGTACAAAAGCACAGGTGCGAAGAATGAGTCTACTCAATGGTACTACATAATTATCAAACTCGTCCATTTGAGTATACAGAACATGGAAATGAAAGTATATCTTGGCCTTGAGTGTTTCAGAAACAAGAGGAGGATACAAGTAGCACTTTCTTAACAAAATCACAAGAGAGAAGCCCTGCAATGGGAGATACAGGCAGAAAACACAGTAAATCCAAAACAGAGTAAACAGCAGGAAAGCAGAACTCAAAACAAGTCACACAATACATCCACTAAAGCAGGGGTTCTCAAGCCTGTCCTGGAGTACCCCTAGCCCTGAACATTTTGAATGTCTCCCTCATTAGATACACCAATTCATGTCTTGCAGTCTCTAACGAGCTGATTAGTTGAATCAGGTGTTAGATAAGGGAGACATACAAAAAGTGCAATGCTAGGGGTCCTCCCGGACAGGTTTGAGAACTACTGCATTAAAAACAACAACAGACAAAGAACATGTGAAAACACAGGAAAATCAGGGGCTCTCAAGGTACATGCTCCGACGTCATAAGCCAAAATCTCTGGTTTTGCTGTCTACACAAAAACACTGCAACCGGAGTTTTTGAAAATCTTCACCCTGGAAGGAGTTTTCAAGAATATTCAATCACAGTGACCTGATGCTGTGTTTGCATGTGGATGAACGGCCAATAGAAAAAGCTGCAGTTTTGAAAATACCTGCGTTCGTCTGGACAGGTCCTAAAAAGGGTAGTTATGGCGAAAAACAAGGGTAACTATGAGGACAAACAAGGCACAGGGCAAACAGGAGCTGGAAACAGACACAGAAACACTGGGAACCAAACATAGGCAATATACATTTTTGGGAACGAATGTAGTTCGTTTGAGAATGGAGAAAGACCGTTCCATTAATAGGCTCTGGCGTCATGGCCACGTTGCCACTTTGGCTGTGCATTATTTCTCTAATAATTTTAACGGCCTGGAGTCACATCTCAAGACATTGTTCAGATATTTTATTTCAAGACATCTGTCATGTTTCTCTTCTGAAAAGCTGTGTGTTGAACTAATTTACGCACCTCACTCCAAACCTTCTGTTGCGAATTGAAAAACATAATTTTTGAGCTAAAAAGGCTTTGAACCATTGATATGCAGACTAATGCAGTTGTTACAGAGACCGAGAGAGATTAAGTGCATGCAAATAACCAACACTATCTCACGGCAATTCGTACATATTTTACAAGGTAGCTAATTCGTACAACCTCACTCGTACGTTTTTGTACGATTTGTCTAATCCCCAGTGACGGGCAGGTTTAGGGGCAGGGTTTGGTGTAGGTCATTCGTACAAATTCATACGAATTAGCCACCTCGTAAAATACTTACAAATTGCCGTGCGATCGGGCTGGAATAAGTGCATCTGTGTCTCTCAGCAGTGTTCAGCAGCAGCGTCTCTTCTAATAGAGAATATTTAGGTCGAACTGTTTCAAGAGTCTCGCTACTGAGAAATGTCATGTGGTTTTTCAGCTGCAAAAGTATTTTATTGATAAATTTGTGGAGAAGCACTGATAAGTTTCTGTGTGGATCATCGCCTGTGTGCACGAGTGTGTGTCTGTACTGTGTGTGTATTTGTGAGAGAGAATGGGAGAAGGAAAACATGATTTCCATACATAAAAAAGGTGGCAAACATGAAAATATTTTGTCATCTTTTAGCCTATTGTTTGTTATATCTATTTGCTCAGTGTCTTTTGGGGTTTTGGTTCTTTTACTGTTTTAGATATCCCATAGTATAACAAAAAAATATGTATCTCTTCATTGTACTTGTGCCCCCTGGATGAGCGAGCATAGGCACGTGCCTAGAATGCCTATGCGTAAATCCAGCCCTGGGTGGAGCTGAAGACCACCAAGGCGGCTCAGAGCAAGTGGAGGACCACCACAGTGGAGCAAGTGGACCATGACGGTGGAACTAGAGAGCACCAGAGCATCAGCATTCATAGACATTCAGAACTCTATCGGGGTTAGACAACACGTGTCAGGACCTACTCATTGTCGAAATCATATTCTAGATATAATACGGTCACATGGAATTTATTGTTAATGGGGTTGAAGTTCTGCAGCAAAGCGATGACATATCAGATCTAGTCTTGTGTAAACTCCATATAGCTAAAGCTGTAAATTCAACTCCTTCTTACAAATATGGTAGAACCATCAGTTCTACCACAAAAGACTGCTTTGTAAGTAATCTTCCTGATTTATCAGGAAGCCTTTTATAAATCAGGAAGCCTGATTTATCAGGAAGACTTTATCTGCAGCCAGCACTAACTCTGATTTAAAAAGCACCATCCTTCGGATGAGACGTTAAACTGAGGTCCTGACTCTCTGTAGTCATTAAAAATCCCAGGATGTCCTTCAAAAAAGAGTAGGGGTGTAACCCCTGCATCCTGGCCAAATTCGCCCATTGGCTTCTGACCATCATGGCCTCCTAATCATCCCCATACATTGATTGACTTTCATCCCTCTGTCTCCTCTCCACCAGTGAGCTGGTGTGTGGTGGGCGTTCTGGCGCAATATGGCTGCCGTCGTATCATCCAGGTGGATGCTGCACACTGGTGGTGGTTGAGGAAATCCCCCCCTTACTATGTAAAGCGCTTTGAGTGTCTAGAAAAGCGCTCTATAAATGTAACAAATGAGTATTATTATTATTATCTCAATTCCTCAGCATATCCAACAGCGCAAAAAAACTTCATGATGTAACAGAAACTATGGACTCTCTCTTTTCTAGCACTTTAGATACGGTTGCTCTTTTACGCTTAAGGAAGATTAAGGAAATATATATGTACAGGACTGTGTGGAGCACAAAACAAGACATTTTTTAATTTTTTAATCAATTATTTAAGCAGAAAATACTTACATTTATGGGACTCTCGGGATGATCTGGCCGCAGTGTGTTCTGGGTACCCCTTGGTTTCAAGTAAGCTCTGACAATACTTGGTTTTAAGGGGTATCTACCCCTTCCCCTTACCCCTACCCCTCGATCAAAACCAGAATTAGTCCTTACTCTCACGTGAACGCGCTAAACTAAGGGGAAGGGATAAGACAGAGAATTGGGATTCACCCTAAATTTCTAGTGATTATCGTCGATTTGATTGCACAGATACTATTTAAACTAAACTGAGCTAGACAATGACATCTCTGAATTCAATAATGAAATGGCTTTAATTGAACATTGAGTGTTTAATCTTATTATTATACATTACTGACACTCTATCCTCCAATTTGATACTGTTGCTAGGAAACACTTGTTTTGTTTACTGCGTGGAGATGTGCTGAAATGGCATTTGGTCTCGTACTGTATCGCGTCACTCGTCAGTGTCGGCGCTTGCTTGAACGTTTATTGTGATTAACAGGAAAGTGTGTTCAGCTTGTAACACCCTATTAAAGTTGTTACTCTGAGGGGTTCAACAGATTTCTGACATGTACTGATTAAAATACTCTTCACAACACAAATGATCTTTGACTTCTATTTTATTCTTCCCACAAGTGTATATATATACACACAGGTGCAAAAACCCAACGAATAAAAGCATAAATCAATGTATGATGTTCTTTGTTCTTTAACTGAGTCAATGAGGTGAAATAAACTTATCCTTCCATGTTCAGCTGAAGTACGAGGATGAAAGAGAGACGAGACAATGTTTAGATATTGGAGTACGATGCAATGTTATTAAATCCACAGCGTCGTTGGCGTGTTGCTGTACTGTGTGCCGTTTTGGAAGAACCCACACGTGGTAGTTTCACTCCGGGCCTAGATCGGTGCTGTGGATAACACACCTCATATCAAGAGGTGATTTACAATGCATCCGATCAATGGAACACGAAGAAAGGAATCATTTGAAGAACCAAACAGGCGTAGACATAGGCAAATAAAGTCCTAGCTAAAAATAAAGTAAATGGCTGACATCAGTAACTTCATAATACAGACATGTTGTCAGGTAAATAAATCAAACAATACTCACAGCTGAGCAGAAACTCAAAGAGTTCTCAACAGAGGACTTTCAAAGGTATATAAAAAGAAAAATGCACTGGTATTTAATTATTTATAAAGCCATTCTGGGGATGTTGCCCTCATATCTCTGCTGTCTTATAAAACAGAAAGCTGTTGAGAAATACTTCCTTTGCTCACAAAACTATTATACTCTCTCTGTTCCTTTTGTCCGATCTGAATTAGGAAAAAAGGCTTTTATGTACGCAGCTCCGTCTGACTGGAATCATCTGCAATCGAATTTGAAATTACAAAGTTTGATGTCTTTGGATCATTTCAAAAGTTATTCGGCAAATGGAAATTGACTCAATGACATTTAACTGTTTTTAAGTGTCTTTAGTCTGTCTGTGTTTTAATATTTTGTGATGAAACTGATGTATTGCTGTCCATTTTGGCCAGAACACTCCTGCAAAAGAGATTTTTAATCTCAGAGAGCCTCTTCTGGTTAAATAAAGGTTAAATAAATACAAATAAAAAAGAGCTAGCTGGTAGCATGAGTCCAAATGGTTTCCCTCTACCAAGCGTACTGACTTACTCTATTGTGATCGAGCTTATATGCCCGGTTACCTCCAGGCAATAGCGCCCTCCAGCTGCTCCTAGAGGTACTACATGTGACCTAAATACATCACTAAGAAATCAACAAAAAATAGAGGTGCTAAAGTACAAAAATAAAACCAAGTAAGATTTTGTCGGTTACAAGCTGAATTGGAGTAGTATTTTGTTAGATGGTATAAAAAACGTAGTTTAGTCGCGTAAAGACCTCCTCGTGACCGGGCGACTGGGACACCAGCAAACAATATAAATATTGCTTTTTATTTATCTTCTTTCTTACTGCGTGTTTCACTTCTGTTTTAGTTTTTATAACCAATTCTTACTATGTGTAAGTTAGTTGTGGTTTGTTAGCATGTGTATTTGGCAGTGTTATTTTTTTAGGATTACTGATAAACTACTGCCGTTTGATTTATCTATTTTAATTTTAGATAAATGATGTATGAATTTATTATGTCTTTATAGGTATTTTCTTTAGTTTTAGTTTTAATAAATTGGAGTTATTTTAGTAACGTTACTTCAACATACTATATGGAAATGAAAATATATATTTGGGTGTTTGGCTTAGTGTACAAGTAAAATAATTTTTATACTCATACCTTTTGTTGTTTTAATATTTTGAATTGTTTTTAGCTTTATTTTTGTTTTTATTTAAATGTTTAGTTTTGAAATGTTGTTGTATGCATTTGTCATTTTATTTAATTTCTTTATTTTCTTAAATGTGTATTTATTGTATTTATAGAGTTTTAACTTATAGTTCTACTTGTTCGTATTTGTAAGTCGCTTTGGATAAAAGCGTCTGCTAGATGACTAAAAGTAAAGTAAATCAGCAGACTTGTTATCTGAAAGAAAATATTTGGAGAAATGTCTCAATATTGTTTTTGTCTATTATCTGTAATGAGAATGACTATATGTCTCTTTATGGTTGAGTGAATGCTGTTTTAATATTAATAATCACAAGTTGGATTATTACAGGTTGAAACAAGATGGCGCCGAGTATGGCAGTCGTGTTGCGAGCTCCGGGAAAACTTAACAGTTTTTCGTATGTTTTTTTTTTTTGTTTTTTTTTTACGTGTTAGATGTTGTTAGTATAACTGTCTACGATAGAGACACGCTTTTAAACATTGGTTCCTCCGTCGTGCAACGCAAACCGTACTTTGAGTTCTTGAATGCCGGTGGATTGTTCACAGACACGGCATCAGAGCCCTTTGTCTGGGCCGCGCAATCGAGAAAACGCCGCTGACGCCGAAAAAGAGGAAAGAGAGCTGGCGTTCTCATCAGACTGAGACGCCGTGTTTTCCGATCTCCTCTCTCAACCATTTTGCTGGCTAACGTTCAGTCACTGGATAACAAACTCTGCAAACTGCGGGCGCGCATCTCATACCACAAGGGTGGTAGAAACAAGGGACTGCGGTGTTATTTGCCTCACAGAAACCTGGATGTCTGCTATGGTTCCAGACTCAGCCATCGAGCTCACGGGCTTCTCCGTGCACCGCTCGGATAGAGCAAAGGAGCTCACAGGGAAAAGCAGAGGTGGAGGTGTTTGTTTCTATATCAACAACTCGTGGTGTGATGAAAGGAACATACACTCTATTAAATCCTTCTGCTCCCCTGATCTGGAATTTCATACGCTTCTGTGTCGACCATTCTGGCTACCGAGGGAATTTACAGCGATCATAATCACGGCTGTTTACATTCCTCCTCAAGCCAACAGAGACCAGGCACTCAGGGAACTGTACGGGAATATAAGTGAGCAGGAAACCGCGAACCCATATGCAGCGTTCATTATTATGGGGGACTTTAATAAAGCCAACTTCAGAACAATAGCTCCAAAATACTTTCAACACATCACCATCAACACGCGTGGAGATCGTATACTCGACCATTCTTACTCCCCCTTCCGGGACGCATACAAGTCCCTCCCCCGCCCACCTTTCTGCAAATCGGATCACTCTTCCGTTCTGCTCCTGCCTGCTTATAGGCAGAAACTGAAACGTGAAGCACCCGCCCTCAGGACAGTTCATTGCTGGTCGGACCAATCGGACGCTATACTACAGGACTGTTTTGATCACGTGGACTGGGACATGTTCCAGGCAGCGTCTGATGACAACATAGAGGCATATTCAGATGCGGTCACGTGTTTCATTAGGAAGTGTATAGATGATGTAGTTCCGACCAAAACTATCCGTATCTACCCCAACCAAAAACCATGGATTAACAGCGATGTTCGATCAGCCTTGTCAGCGCGGACATCTGCCTTTAAATCCGGAAACACTGACGATCGGAAACAAGCCAGTTACGATCTCAGGAGATCCATCAAAGCAGCCAAACGACAATATAAAAACAAAGTTGAAGAACATTTCAACAACAACAACCCAAGAAGCATGTGGCAGGGCATTAACAACATCACAGGCTTTAAAGGGAATAAATCAGCTACTGTGAACATCGCCGCCTCTCTACCGGACGAGCTCAACACCGTTTATGCTCGGTTCGAGGCTGATAACACCGCCCACACAGAGAGCGCTGCCGCGGCTGCTGCAGAAGAGGTGAGTCCACTCTCGATTTCTGTCGCGGATGTAACCCGATCCTTAAAACGGGTGAACATCCGTAAAGCTGTGGGCCCAGATGGTATACCAGGTCGTGTGCTCAAAGCATGCGCTTTCCAACTAGCCGGGGTTTTTACTGGACCCACTACAATTTGCATACCGCAGTAACCGTTCCACAGACGATGCTATTGCCTTCCCACTGCACACTGCTCTCTCTCACCTGGAAAATAAGAACACCTATGTGAGGATACTGTTCGTGGATTATAGTTCGGCATTTAACACCATAGTGCCTGCCACACTGGTTGCGAAGCTCCAGACTCTAGGACTGAACAGATCTCTGTGCAGCTGGATCCTGGACTTCCTGACAGGCAGAAGTCAGGTGGTCAGAATGGGCAACAACACCTCATCTCCCCTGATCCTCAACACTGGTGCTCCGCAGAGCTGCGTCCTCAGCCCACTCCTGTACTCCCTGTACACACACGACTGTACAGCAACACACAGCTCCAACGTCATCGTTAAATTTGCCGATGACACAACGGTGATAGCCCTGATCACCGACAACGATGAGACGGCCTACAGAGAGGAGGTGAGTACCCTGACTAAATGGTGTCAGGAGAACCACCTCTCATTCAACATCGACAAGACCAAGGAGATGGTGGTGGATTACAGGAGACAGAGCAGAGAACACACACCCATCACCATCGACAAGACACCTGTGGAGTGGGTGAGCAGCTTTAAGTTCCTCGGCGTTCACATCACCGAGTATCTCACATGGTCTGCTCACACAGATGCAGTGCTGAAGAAGGCACATCAGCGCCTCTTCTTCCTGAGACGGCTGAGGAAGTTTGGAAAGAGCCCCAGAATCCTCAGGTCCTTCTACACCTGCACTGTGGAGAGCATCCTGACCGGCTGTATCACCGCCTGGTTTGGAAACAGCACCGCTGGCAACCGCAAGGCTCTGCAAAGGGTCGTGCGAACTGCCCGCCACATTGTTGGAGGTGAGCTTCCCTCCCTCCAGGACATCTACACCAGGCGGTGTACAAGGAAAGCCCGGAGGATTATCAAAGACTCCAGCCACCCGTCCCACAGACTGCTCTCTCTGCTGCCCTCAGGGAGACGTCTCCGCAGCATCCGATCCCGCACTAGCCGACTGAGGGATAGCTTTTTCCCTCAGGCTATCAGGCTAATGAACAGTCAGAAATAACTCACCTACATCACACTCCCACTCACACAACATGCCATGCACTGCACTTTAACACAGTTCCACTGGACTACACGCACACACTGCACTAACACATCTGCTATCACTGGACACCATACAAATCACATCCACGACACTGCATATGAATAATCTGTTGCACCTTTGCACATCTATCTGCTGCTCAACCAATCTGCTGTAAATGTATAATCTGTTGCACCTTTACATATTACTATGTATAGATGTGTACATAATGCAGACGTGTACATACGGTGTATAATGTGTATTGGTAACTAAGTATGTCTTTATAGTACGTGTATGTGTATTTTGCACATTGTCTTCTGTACAGTCTGTAAATATGTACTGTCCATATGTAATTTTTTTTGTTTTATCTGGAGCACGCTCGTAAGAATTTCACTCACCAAGGCACTTGTGCTGTGGTGATGTGACAATAAAGTGATTTGATTTGATTTATTTGTGGGAGAATAAAGTAGTATAATCTGAGTGAATAAATAGAGGTTTGAGTGAAATTACGACATTAATATCTTCATCAGAAACACAGTGAGAGTGTGTGTATGTGTGTGAGTGTGAGTGTGAGTGTGAGTGTGTGTGTGTGTGTGTGTGTGTGTGTGTGTGAATGTGTGTGAATGTGTGTGAGTGTGTGTGTGTGTGTGTGTGAATATTGAAAAGCATATTTAACACCTGTTTGATTAATAGTAAAGTCCCTAGTTCATGGAAGGGAGCACTCATTCATAGAATACCGAAGAAAGACAATGTACCAGAAGACCCCTCAACATGGAGGGGCATTTCTCTATTGCCATCTGTATACAAAGTCTTTATGAAGTGCTTGCTTTCAAGAATACTACCTTGGCTGGTTGATGCTGGAATTTTGTCCAACAAACAAAAAGCTTATATTGAGAGACAAGGCATGAATGAGCATGTTTTTTGCTTAAAATCTGCCATTGACGATTTTAAGCACGAATCTGCTAAGCTATACATTGTCTTTCTTGACTTCAGAGATGCCTTTGGCGCATTGCCTCATAGAGTCATGATTGATGCATTGGAAGAGATACAGCTCCCTAAGATCTATGTGGACATAATAAAAGATGTGTCTTGTGACTCCTACCTTCAAGTGATCTGTGGAAAAGATCTCACCAGACCGATACCACTTGAGGTGGGAATCAAAACTGGCTGTCCTTGGAGTGCTGTAAACTTTATCATTGCAATAAATCAATGGCTAAAATGGATCTGCGCACATGCCCCGCCCTATGTCCGGTCACCAAATCCAGTCCAGGGCTATGCTGATGATGTGGCCATCGCATCCCGAGATGAAGGTGTGATTAAAAACATATTGTCATGCACTGACAGATTCCTGACATGGTCTGGCCTACAAGTGAAGCACAGTAAATGTGCAGTTTTCTATGAGAGGAGGAGCGGTGGCAACTGTTGGTATAGATCAAGGGCCGACCAACCCCCCTCTTTTACCATCTTAGACCAGCCACTCAGAGTGTACACTAGACATGAGACCTACAACTACCTGGGTCACAAGTTTAACATTGCTGGAGAATGGAGTCTGCAAGTGACTGACATGTCACATCAGTTTATGACCAGACTGGATCTCATTGACGCATCACCTCTTCCTGTAACTCTAAAAGTGCAAGCAATAAGAGACATAGCTTTTTCTAAAATTCAACATCTTTTTTCAAATGTCCATATTCCACAAAAAATACTGCGTGAAATGGATGACAAAACCGTAAACGTGGTTAGAAAATGGCTTTGTCTCAACAATTCCACAAGATGTTTTATCTTCCAGAAACGACAGGTCGGGGGGGCTTGGAGTTCCAAACTGCATGTGGGAGTATACAGCCACAAGACAGTCTCACCTTACCAACATGCTAAACTGTGATGATGTCAGCGTTAGGCAAATGAACAGAGCTTCATTATTGCTGGATTTTAAAAGACGGAAGGTGCTACACGCATGTGGTGAGGAAGACAGCTTCCTGGGTTTTAAAAGAAAGACCAATGGAAAGCTGGATGGACGGGCACAGGGATCCGGTGTGTCATCAGACTGGCCAGACTTAAACAACCTATGCTAGAGGACAGGTACTGAACTGAAGTGGACCTCTCACTACCAGCCTGTAGAGGTCTCTGATGCAGTCGTAGAGGACCCATCTATTATCGTGGAAGCTAGGCTGCACCATAACAACATTGTTCACCTGCCCCAGCCTAGAACATCAAGGCAGACTCTCTTGTCTATTCAAAGAGCCCAAAATATGGAGTACTGGTCCAGTCTAAAACTCCAGGGAAAGTTGGCAAAACTGCCCTGTGCGGACCACTCTGTATCGCACACCATCTACAGCAATGCCACCATCAGTGAGGAGATTCTTACTTTCTGTGTAAAAGCATGTCTGCAGGTTCTTCCTACAAAGTACAACTTATCACTGTGGTTTCCCTCCACCCATTCCCCCCTCTGCCTGCTGCATGACCCCCCTCAACACCTGGAGTCAGTAGCCCACATCATGAACAGATGTTCATCAATTAAAGGATTATATACTGCCAGACATGACAGACTTGTGGAGCTCATTGCTGCTCAGATTCCCTGCGTGGCTGATGAGCAGATCTTTAAACACACTACAGTACAGTCTGAATGGTTTAATTCACCTGCAAACACTTTTCTAGGAATTGCTAAGACACCAGATATCGTTAACATCTCTCAGAATGGCAAAACAGTTACACTATTTGAGGTGTCATGTGCATTTGACTTGTTTATTGAGGATTCTTACTGCTCTAAGATTCTAAAATATCAGTCATTGATATCGACCGTTGAGAACCTTGGGTACAAGTGCCAGCTTATTGTGCTAGTGTTTGGTAGTCTGGGTCATGTACACAGGCTGGCGATCCGTGGACTTTGCATCGGGGGGCTATCTAAAACAAGGGCCAAGCAGTTGGCAAAGTACTGCTCAATCTCAGCTACTATAGGAAGCATGTTTATTTTGAAGAGGCGATGTTTCCTATACCCTTAGAACTGTAGAATTCATAACAATGTGCTGATCTGTTTTAATCTGTTGGATTATTCAAAAATGTGAAAAAATGTGTGTGTCATGAATCCGGTCTATGAACTTCTGTTCACTCACCACCAGAGATCACTCTTGCACTACACTAACTGTTGCACTTCACCCCGGACTACAGTTCCCATCATGCATTGCAATGATGACACACATTACCCCTCTTCTCAAGCCCTCTGGATATCGTTCGCCGATCAAAGACTCACGCTTGGCCTTGGATTACTCTTTTTCTTGTCTGTGTTATACCGGTTTGCTGATGTTTTGACCCTGCCTGTGTTTTGACCGAGTCTTGGAATAAAGCTTGCAAATGGATCCGCGCGTGTTACGTCTCGTTCGCCCCGTAACAGTGTGTGTGCGTGACGTGTGTACTCTAGACACACACTCGCACACTCGTACACACGCACGCACACACACACTCTCTCTCACACACACACTCTTTCTCACTGTGTTTCTGATGAAGATATTAATGACTCTGAACATGTTCGTCTCATGTTTTCTTACAATAAGTATTTTAAAAACGTGTGGTGACAAATGAAGTAAAAAGTACAAGACTATTTTCCTTTAATGTCATAAAATCACATGTTGAATAACATGAGCTTTAAGAGTTTAAAATGGTACTTTACACTTTTACCACTAATTATTAAAAAGCTGTAATTTAAAATTAAAAACAAATTTGGCAGTTAACAATTAAATGCATGACAACAAAAAACACAGAAATACAGAAGAACACAACCGCTAGGAACGGCCGGAGCTACAGGAGGAAAATAATGAAATTATCTACTGACTGTGTGTTCATTTGAATTGAAAGGTAATTTTGATTACAATAATGATATTAATATCTGATCTGATTAATCAACACAGTTTCACTGATGATCCAGAACCAACCAAAAACCCCGGATAGAGCGTCTGAGTGAATGTGGTCTGGACTGTGTGGATGAGGATCATTGTGTCAGAGACGCTGTAGAAGGACAGAGTTCCTGCACCCTGATCCACAAACACTCCTATTCTCCTGATATCATCATCATCATCATCATCATCATCATCATCATCATCAAACACTCCTATTCTCCTGATGATGAACTTTACAGAGAGATCAGTCTGTATGTTATTGTGTCTGAATGAGTAACTGGAGAGAGAGCAGTACAAACTCCAGGACTGATCATTAGATCCAAACACACACTCTTTACCCACTCCCTTCCTACTGATGCTCTTATATGACACTGATATACACACACCTCTATCTCCACTCCACTCCAGCTCCCAGTAACAGCGTCCACACACACTCTCTCTACACAACACCTGACGATAACGATCAAATCTGTCTGAATGATCAGGATACGACTGATCTGTGTCAGTGTCAGTAATCACTCTGTTTCTCTCAGACAGACAGAGGCGCTTATGTGCTGTGTTCAGATCCAGAGAGAGCTGATGAGAATCTGAAGGAGATAAAACACATCAGAATCAGGAATTATGAATCTGTTTGATCATTTCATGTAGCTGAACTCTTCATGCTCAGTGTCTCAGTACAGATGAACAGATATCTGTGCTAATCATCATTTACATCATCAATTATAAACTCTTCTTTCTCCTTCTACAGAAGAACATGAACACACTCGGTGAGTTTTCTGCTGGTTTTCTTACTGACTTACATTGTAGGAAGTCGTTCCTGGTCCTGGGAACAATGTTGGTGAATGTGACTGTGGAAATCAACAGACATGAACAGTGTGATTCTCATGATCCTGCATCCATTCCTAACACATTTCTAATATGATGTTCTCCATGATATGAGATGATGATGAATCTCCAGGACTTTACCTCTGTCTGAGATCTTCTTGAGCTCCTCTTTGCAGAAATCCTCCAGTTTGTCTCTCAGCTGATGAACAGATTCTCTCAGATCATCAAAAGAGATGAGAGAACTGAAGAGATCATCATTTACGACTGTAGATTCAGGAGGAGCTGAGAGAGACTGGAAACTCTACAGAAAACAGAAATCAAAACTCATCAGCTCCACACTTCTTTCAATAACCTGCTCCAACATCAGATTTGACTCGACTGATCTTTAGTAACTCAATCCAGCACTTTCACAGCATCAGCTTCATTATTCTCATACTCATTATATCACATTAGAGCTACAGATTCTAATATCAGACACTTAAACTATATGTGAACTTTCTAGGAAATAGTTTGTAAGATAAAACTTCTGCTAAGAACATAAATGTCCATCTAACAGCTCAAGCACATCAATGGAGTCTCATTGTAGGGTTGAGTAGATTTGCTCAGGAAAAGCAGCTCAAAGGCATGATTAGATTGACCATTATATATAACTTTAGAGCGATTAGAGACACTGACACTTCACAAGGACTCTTAAGACACGCTCAGGTTTGGTTTAGTTACACTGAATCATTGCTAATATACAGCATCACTTCATGTTTGGGGTCTTTATGGTCAAATTCATCACTGTGTTACATGCCAACACAAATAATTTTGATGACGTTTGAGGATCGCCTGATCCAATTTTGATGAATATTACTCACTATGACCCTGTTCTTCTAGATCTGTGTTACCTGCAGGAACTGCTCAAGTCCACTATGATCCTGTTCTTCTAGATCTGTGTTACCTGCAGGATCTGCTCAAGTCCACTATGACCCTGTTCTTCTAGATCTGTGTTATCTGCAGGAACTACTCAAGTCCACTATGACCCTGTTCTTCTAGATCTGTGTTATCTGCAGGAACTACTCAAGTCCACTATGACCCTGTTCTTCTAGATCTGTGTTACCTACAGGAACTGCTCAAGTTCACTATGACCCTGTTCTTCTAGATCTGTGTTACTTACAGGATCTGCTCAAGTCCACTATGACCCTGTTCTTCTAGATCTGTGTTATCTGCAGGAACTACTCAAGTCCACTATGACCCTGTTCTTCTAGATCTGTGTTACCTGCAGGATCTGCTCAAGTCCACTATGACCCTGTTCTTCTAGATCTGTGTTACTGCAGGAACTCTTCTAATCCATTATGATGCTGTTCTTCTAGATCTGTGTTACCTGCAGAATCTGCTCAAGTCCACTATGACCCTGTTCTTATAGATCTGTGTTACCTGCAGATTCTGCTCAAGTCCACTATGACCCTGTTCTTCTAGATCTGTGTTACCTGCAGGATCTGCTCAAGTCCACTATGACCCTGTTCTTATAGATCTGTGTTACCTGCAGAATCTGCTCAAGTCCACTATGACCCTGTTCTTCTAGATCTGTGTTACCTGCAGGATCTGCTTGAGTCCACTATGACCCTGTTCTTCTAGATCTGTGTTACCTGCAGGATCTGCTCAAGTCCACTATGACCCTGTTCTTCTAGAGCTGTGTTACCTGCAGGATCTGCTCAAGTCCACTATGACCCTGTTCTTCTAGATCTGTGTTACCTGCAGGAACTGGATGTGATCCTGTGTGTGTGAAAGCTGCTCGAGCTCAGCGTCTCTCCTCCTCAGATCATTGATCTCCTGCTCCAGTCGCTCCAGTCGTCCTTCAGCTCGACTCACTGCTTGCTTTTCTTGATCTCTGATCAGCCGTATCAGCTCAGAGCGGCTTCTCTCAATGGAGCGGATGAGCTCAGTAAAGATCCTCTCACTGTCCTCCACTGCTGTCTGTGCAGAGCGCTGTTAGGACACACAGTGATTCAGGCTTCAGTGAGTCTGAACTGAGACTGAGACAAACTTATCTTCTTCTCCAGACTCACCTTATGAGACTCCACCGTCTCTCTCAGCTGCTGAAGATCTTTCTCTCTCTGCTGGATTCTCTGCTGGAACGTCTTCTGCGTCTCCTTCAGCTGTTTCTGCAGGACAAACAGATGATTGTGACTCTCACAGAAAACTACTGCCACTAAATCATCATGTGAACAGATGAATCCAGTAAAAGTGGAGCCAATAGCTGTAGATCCAAACTGCATAAGTTACGATTGATACAATCAGATTATTATCATGAAGCATGCATAAGTATTATAAAAGTGAAACAGACAGAGACATAGAGCTTCACACTGACAGTGTTTTCTTTGTAATTAAGGTGCGGCTCTACACAGAAAATAAAAAGACTATCGGATCACTGCACTGAGTATTAACTTTGATGCTTAATATTAAATACCTGTTTTTCTGTCCTCTGGTCTGCAGCTGGTACAATGTCATGGTTTTTATGTTCAATAATCGTACACAGCATACATATACATTTCTGATCAGTGCGACAGAAAACCTCGAGAAGCTTCTCATGTTTCTGGCAGATCATCTCCTGCAGTCGTCCAGTGGCATCAGTCACTTTGTGTTTCTTTCCTTTAAATAAACTTTCATGTTGTTCGAGGTGATTCTGACAGTAAGAGTCCAGACACACCAGACAGGACTTGACGGCTTTGTATTTTCTTCCAGTACAGACGTCACACTGTACATCTCCAGCTCCAGCATCACAGTCAACAGGACGTTTCCTCTTCTTCAGTTTCTCCACCACTTCAGCCAGCATGGTGTTTCTAGCTAAAGCAGGTCTTGGACTGAAGGTCTGTCTGCACTGAGGGCAGCTGTAGACTCTCTTCTGATCCTCCTGATCCCAGCAGTCTGTAATACAGCTCTTACAGTAACTGTGTCCACATGAAGTAGTCACTGGATCCTTCAGTAGATCCAGACACACCGAACACATGAACTCATCCTGAAAAACTCTGGCTCCTGCCATTTTACTGCTTGAATACAGATACACAAACACACAACAGCTCAACTACACTTCAGTTTCTATTTCCCTGAAGTCACGTGATTCCTGCTTTCTGGTTCTGTGTTTGAGAGACGTGTGTAAAACAGGCGTGTCTGTGAGTCTATAAAGCAGGTTTTTTATTCCTGCTGAGTTTAGTTTCAACACACCTGACTGTAATTAAAGTAAATGCAAAGAACTTGCAGTCTGTCTCCACTTGCAGCCCTATTTTGTTACCGTGTGGACGATACACGAACAATAGTACAAGCCTGAAGTGAATGTTGAGACAGAATGAGTCTACTCGATAATACTGCATAATTATCGAACTCGTCCATCCATGCTCATCCGCATTTGAATATACAGAATGTGGAAAGTGAAGTATATCTGGGCCTTGAGTGTTTAAGAAATAAGAAAAAGGAGGATACAAGTAGCACTTCCTTAACAAAATCACAAGAGAAAATACCAGCAATGGGAGACACTGGCGGAAAACACAGTTAATACAAAATAGAGTAAACAGTGGCAAAACAGAACTCAAAACAAGTCAAGTCACCTTTATTTATATAGCGCTTTTAACAATACAAATTTTAACAAAGCAACTGCACAATATAAAAAAAAGGAAAATTGTGTCAATAATGTAAAATGATAAGATTTAACACTCAATTTTCAGCTGAAGGCATTTCATTATTGAATTTAGTAATGGCATCTTCCAGCTCAGTTCAGTTTAAATAATATCTGTGCAATGAAGTCGGTGATATCACTGGAAATGAAGAGTCCCCAACTAAGCAAGCCAGAGGCGACAGTGGCAAGGAACCCAAACTCCATCGGTGACAGAATGGAGAAAAAACCTTGGGAGAAACCAGGCTCAGTCGGGGGGGGCAGTTCCCCTCCGGCCAGACGAATCAGTAGTTTGTTCCAACTGCAGCAAAGTCAGATTTTAAGTGGTCCACTGGTTCCAGGGGTCTTTCCCCGATGGATGTCTAGGTGACGAGGTCCTCACTGGAGATCTGTCTTTGGGGCTCATCTACTGTATGTGTCCTAGACTCCGCTGACGTTCAGGGCTGTAGGGGCTGTAGAGGTTGTCTCTAGGTGCTGATCCACCATTTATGGCAAAATTTGGTTAAGTCAGTATAATCGCTGATGGTTGGCTTCCTCTGAGGTCCTCCGAGGGGTTGTCATCATCTCTTCTCAGGTGTTCGGTTATCTCAGATCATTTTAAAGGTTGGATCCAGACTGAAGCTTGTGTAATTCCTAGTTACCACGGGATGTTAATCCAGAAACAGAGAAACAAATAAAGACAATTAGCGTAGTAGTTGTTTCATCCAGGAACAATCCTGGATGAAATTATCAGTATAACCCAAGCTAAAGCATAATAATGTGCATTTGATCAGATATACCTGCAGTACAAGATTGTGAGATGCATTATATGAATGCTTGGCTAAAGAGATGTGTCTTTAATCTAGATTTAAATAGAGAGAGTGTGTGTCTGAATCCCGAATGTTATCAGGAAGGCTATTCCAGAGTTTGGGAGCCAAATATGAAAAAGTTCTACCTCCTTTAGTGGACTTTGCTATCCTAGTTACTACCAAGAGTCCAGAGTTTTGGACCTTAGGGAGCGGGTTGGATTGTAGCGTGATAGAAGATTAGTTAGGTACGCAGGAGCTAAATCATTTAGGACCTTATAGACAAGTAAAAATATTTTGTAACTGATACAGAGCTTAATAGGTAGCCAGTGCAGAGACTGTAAAATTGGAATAATATGATCATATTTTCTTGACCTGGTAAGGACTCTAGCCGCAGCATTTTGTACTATCTGTAGCTTGTTTATTGAAGATGCAGGACAACCACCTAGCAGTGCATTACAATAGTCCAGTCTTAAACAAAATTTAATCTTATCTTTTCTGGCTCCCCCGTACCGGCTGGCTTGGCCAAGGTCATGCTGGATAAACTACCCTGAGAGAGCGATGCAGAGTAGACTCTCTTGCTCCCTTCCCCCATTACAGACATTACTCCCCTCCCCGATCATCTGCCTCCGAACGCTTTTTACCGCCACCTGTCGAGCAGGTCTGCGACCGGTGCCGTAATAAATGGCACCGGACCGGACGGCTGCTTGCCAGAGCTGGATATGTTCCCCCTGTTGCAAGTCATGTGTTTATGGTATATGTGCTTTTGTGCTGAGGTGTTTTTTTTCTGTTCTCACACTGTACTCCCCAATGGAGCATAGTCTGGGGGTAAAAATTTGTTTTTTTCCTCCTCTCTTTCCTCATGTAAATGCTGTATTTTTCTTACATACCCTGTCTTCCTGTTCTGTCTACCCCGTTGTCATATGTATGTTGTGTATGTATGGACAGGTGGATGGCTAATTTCGCTGGTACTTGTTACTAGTGACAATAAAGGGCTACTACTACTACTAGAGGTCATGAATGCATGAACTAACTTTTCTGCATCAGAAACACTTAACATGTTCCGTAGCTTGGCAATGTTTCTAAGATGGAAGAATGCTGTTTTTGTAACATGAGAAATATGATTTTCAATAGAAAGTTTGCTGTCTAATATAACACCCAGATTTTTGACTGATTTACATCCGTCTAGTTGCAAATCCAAGAGATTCTGTGTACTGTTTTTAGGTCCAATAAGTAATATCTCTCTCTTATCTGAATTGAATAGGAGAAAATTATTGGTCATCCAATATTTTATATTTTTAACACATTCGTTAGTTTAGATATTTTTGAAGTTTCATCTGGTCTTGTTGAGATATATAATTGAGTGTCATCAGCATAACAATGGAAACTAATCCTGTATTTTCTAATAATATTACCAAGGGGCAACATATATAATGAAAATAATAGAGGACCTAGGACAGATCCTTGTGGTACTCCATACTTTACTGGTGATAATTGAGATGACTCCCCGTTTAAATATACAAAGTGGTAGCGATCGGACAGGTAGGATCTAAACCATCTTAGAGCCTGCCCTTGAATACCTGTATAGTTTTGTAACCGATCTATGAGTATGTCATGATCTAAGTGTCTAACGCAGCACTAAGATCAAGTAAAACTAGCAACGAGATGCAGCCTTGGTCTGACGCAAGAAGCAAGTCATTTGTAATTTTAACAAGTGCAGTTTCTGTGCTATGGCGGGGCCTAAAACCTGACTGAAATTCTTCATAGATATAATTTTTTTGCAAAAAGGAGCACTACTTTTTCTAATATTTTTGATATAAACGGAAGATTTGAAATGGGCCTGTAATTTGCCAGTTCACAAGGATCTAGTTTTGGTTTCTTAATAAGAGGCTTAATAACCGCCAGCTTGAATGGTTTTGGGATGTGACCTAAAGATAACGAGGAGTTAATAATATGGAGAAGCGGTTCTTCTGCTACAGGTAACAACTCTTTCAGTCATTTAGTGGGTACAGGATCTAATAAATATGTTGTTGGTTTAGATGCAGTGATAAGTTTATTTAGCTCATCTTGTCCTATAGTTGTAAAGCAATGTAATTTTTCTTTGGGTGCGATGAATGAAGCTGAAGTACTAGACTGAAGGATTACAAATTTTATTCTATGTTTAATTTAGATACACTTCCTGACTAAGAAAGTGTCAGGAAATTCAGGTGTTTGAGATCGCTTCCTGACCATTTGAGCTTGAGACAGCTGGGCCTTTTTGTCTCTATGATAATGGTAAGATCAATGAGTCAGACTACTGAGAGATTCAACCTTTGATCTGCAAATGGCTTTGTCCTGGCCAGACGTGGATTCGTTAGGTTTATTGCCCTCAGATGTATGTTTATTTGATGCTTTGTCTCAACCTCCAAAAAGTCCCTCCTCCAATTCTGCCTATAAAGATACCCTGTAAAAATGACTTAAGAGGAGATTTCGATGACTACAGATACCAATGACATGTCATAGAATAAAGCATTCTGCTGACGATCCAATCCGAAGTCTCCTGGTCTTCTCTTCTGAGTTTTCTACACTTTAGAAGAACCGAGTTTACAACAGATGGTGCCGTGGACCCGGATAGAGTTCCAGCTTCCTCACCTGAATCCAGCGAAACTTCCAGCTGAACAATAGAGACCCAGACTGATTTTTCTCTCAACCAAGGGTTGTGGTGAGTGGCTGTCTCTAATCCAAAATAACCTAAGACCAGTACAAATGTGTATCCTCTGTGCCGTCAGAGAAGAGTTAACATACATCTGTAGGGTTTGTTTAACTAAATGTATCCTCTGTTTCAGGCAGGGAAGAGTTTATCCTCTGTTCTTGTAGACAGGGAAGTTTATCCTCTGTTTCAGGCAGGGAAGAGTTTATCCTCTAAAGTTTTTATTTTAGAGATGAAAGTTTATCCTCTGTTTCAGGCAGGGAAGAGTTTATCCTCTAAAGTTTTTATTTTAGAGATGAAAGTTTATCCTCTGTTCTTTCAGGCAGGGAAGATTTTGGCATTACGTGCTAAAAATGAGTTATCCTCTGTTTCAGGCAGGGAAGGTTAGCATTACGTGCTAATTTTTGGTTTATCCTCTGTTTCAGGCAGGGAAAGTTAGCATTACGTGCAAATTTTTGGTTTATCCTCTGTTCTTTCAGGCAGGGAAGATTTTGGCATTACGTGCTAAAAATGAGTTATCCTCTGTTTCAGGCAGGGAAGGTTAGCATTACGTGCTAATTTTTGGTTTATCCTCTGGTCTTTCAGGCAGGGAAGATTTTGGCATTACGTGCTAAAAAAAACAAGTGTACCCTCTGTTGATCAGAGAAGTGTTTGTTTTGTTTGTGTGGTACCGAAGAAACTTACAAAATGGTTAGAATGAATGCTAGGCTGATTCCAACCACAGAAAAGATGGGTCTTGCGACTCCGTTGTGGTCAGATAGTGAATTCAAAACACTGTTAGGGGAACAAATGGACCTAATAGTCACTGAAAAAGTTAGACAAAAACTAACGCAGAAATATGAGATTCATCCAGACAAGACTTGGTCGGTAGATGAGTGTAAAAAGGTACTAGGAGCAAGTATTCGTAAGAACAATGTGAAAGGCATTATCTGTTGTTACAGAGAATTCAGTGTAACGCTAGCCACAAAACAGTCTCAGCGTAACTCAGAGCTAGAGAAACAGAACAATGAACTCCGTGCTAGAATATCCACTTTGACCAAGAAATTGAACCTCAAGAAAGCTGCAGCAAAAACTGATGTGGAAGTAAGTCAGCCTGATAACATTTACCCTGATTTACAAGCATTCTCTGAAACAGATGTAGCTCTCCAATCAGTAACTGATGTGCCTGTAAATTCAGTCAATGTTGAGGAAACTGATAGTGTTCCTCCCAATTCTTCTGTTGTGCAAATACAAACTGTTGCCAACGCTTTATGTCCTAAAGATATAGAGAGACTATCTCAGAGTTTACCGGCAGCACACACACATTTAACTGAATTTAGAAGAACATTGATCTCAAGATGGGTAGAAGCTTATCCAACAGGGCGTGCTACAGCTGCACATACTGCTAAATGTCTTGTCACTGATTTCATTCCCAGATGGGGATTACCAGATTGCATTGACTCAGATCAAGGTACCCACTTCACAGGACAGGTAGTCAAGGAAGTGTCTAGAATGTTGAAGATTAAGTGGAACCTTCACTGTCCCTATAGGCCACAAGCATCAGGACAGGTTGATCTTAGAAATGCTGATGTGCACATTGCTTCAGATGCCCTGATCGCTTACTGTGAAAACCTCACAAAGGCAGTGCAGAGTGCCAAAGAGAGAGTTGAGTCGTGTTGGCAGACTCCACCAGAAGGTGGACACACAATCATCCCAGGTCAATGGGTCATGATAAAGGCGTTCAAAAACAAGCCATTAGAGCCTAAGTGGTACGGACCACATCAAGTGATGTTGATTACAGCAGCTGCAGTATTGTGTCAGGGAAGGAAAACATGGGCTCATGTGTCACACGGTAAGGTTGTTCCTCCCCCTGCAGGGATAGGATAGGGTAGACACAAGAACCAGTGAGGAGCCCAGGGAAGAACCGAAAGCAACAGGCTTCGGGGGCCAACCCTGAGGTGAAGATTTCCTCATAGGCCTTTCCCCTCCATTAGTCCATCCTTTCCTCACTGTTCTTTAGGTGTCGCAGGAATTGAGAAATAGGGAAAGAAGGAACAACCATAGCAGACTATATTTTGAACAGAGGATACAACCCTAATGTTTGCAGACTCTACAAATACTGCTCTGTGCCGTTGTTCTCTCTTGTTTGTGTTTCTTTCTTCCTCTGTGCAGATACCATTTGATGGCTGTCCTGAGATCCATATGCACCACCCTTCTCACCTGCGGATGAAGCCACAACCTCTAGAAAACAACTAGACCCATTGCCGAGCCAACTATCACACAAGAAAGAAAAAAAAAAATACACAACGCAGAGACTCACATACGGGCACTTCAGTCATCCATCAACATGATCAAGATTTCCGTACTCTTGATCTTTCAGCAAAATTACACCAGATGACTGAAGATAATTCTTCATGTTTCGGAAACTTGTTAGCAAATGACGCCCGCCTCTCACGAGGAAATGACAGTTCCAACCAGAAAAGATTATTACCCGTAAGAACTTCACGGACCCTAATTGCATGTTTTGTTTCTGTGTCAGCATGCAATTACATATAAGCAACACAGAACATGTACTATGTGCCTGTAACGATTACAAGTTACAAGAATTAACTTTTAAGTGTCTAAATTTGTATTTTGTGAGAGTTATTAGAATTCTCAAAGGGGGAATTGAAGGATTACAAATTTTATTCTATGTTTAATTTAGATACACTTCCTGACTAAGAAAGTGTCAGGAAATTCAGGTGTTTGAGATCGCTTCCTGACCATTTGAGCTTGAGACAGCTGGGCCTTTTTGTCTCTATGATAATGGTAAGATCAATGAGTCAGACTACTGAGAGATTCAACCTTTGATCTGCAAATGGCTTTGTCCTGGCCAGACGTGGATTCGTTAGGTTTATTGCCCTCAGATGTATGTTTATTTGATGTTTTGTCTCAACCTCCAAAAAGTCCCTCCTCCAATTCTGCCTATAAAGATACCCTGTAAAAATGACTTAAGAGGAGATTTCGATGACTACAGATACCAATGACATGTCATAGAATAAAGCATTCTGCTGACGATCCAATCCGAAGTCTCCTGGTCTTCTCTTCTGAGTTTTCTACACTTTAGAAGAACCGCGTTTACAACATAGATGCTGTGGAATCTACATTTGTTATTGTATTTCTGATGTTATCTATTTTTTCAGTAAAGAAATTCATAAAGTCATTACAGTTAAACTGTGAGGGAATATTTAGATCGGGTGACATCTGTTTATTTGTTAATCTAGCCACTGTGCTAAATAAAAACCTTGGATTGTTTTGGTTATTATCCATGAGTTTGCAGATATGCTCGGTGCTGGCAGTTTTTAGAGCCTGTCTAAAGCTGGACATACTGTTTTTCCACGCAATTCTAAAGACTTCCAAGTTCGTTTTTCTCCATTTGCGCTCAAGAATACGAGTTTCTTTCTTGAGAGAATGGGTATAACTGTTGTACCATGGCGCAGCATGTTTTTCTCTAACCTTTTTTAATTTGATGGGGGCAACAGTTTCTAACGTATTAGAGAAGATAGTTCCCATGTTGCTAGTAATTGTGTCTAGTTCATCTGTATTTATGGGTACACAGAGCAGTTGAGATAAATCAGGCAGGTTATTGGTGAATCTGTCTTTATTGGCTGGAACAATAGTTCTGCCTGGATGATAACGCGGAGCCATATAGTTAATATCAGTAATATGCAGCATGAACGATACAAGGAAATGGTCAGTAACATCATCACTTTGAGGTACGATATCTATATCAGTAAGATCAATTCCATGCGATATAATTAAATCTAGATTCCTCAGGGGATCTATAGTGCACAAGTTGATGTGATACTGCAGCTGGCAGCTGCATGGTTACAGTTTGATCTCTAAAAGTATTGATTTTGGAAGTAAAATAGTTCATAAAGTCATGACTGCTGTGCTGTTGGGAAATGTCAACACTTGTTGATGTTTTATTTTTTGTTAATTTTGCCACTGTATTGAATAAATACCTGGGGTTATGTTTGTATTCTTCTAAAAAAAGACGAAAATTAATCAGATCTAGCAGTTTTAAATGTTTTTCTGTAGGATAGGGTACTTTCCCGCCAAGCCATACGAAATACCTCTAGTTTAGTTTTCCTCCAGCTGCACTCCATTTTACGGGCTGCTCTCTTTAGGGCGCAAGTGTGCTCATTATACCACAGTGTTGAACTCTTTTCCTTAATCTTCCTTAAGTGTATAGGAGCAACCGTATCTAAAGTGCTAGAAAAGAGAGAATCCATAGTTTCTGTTACATCATCAAGTTTTTTTGTGCTGTTGGATATGCTGAGGAATTGAGATAAATCAGGAAAACATTCTTCTCTGTCAGCCTAACTATTTCCCTGCATTTATCACATGTGAATCCCTCGCTGCTGACAGAGATAGATAAACTATACATGTGGCAAACAGTGCAAACAACAATAGCAGGAGAAGAAGCCATTACTCACCGTCGTTGATGAATGATTCCAACTTAACTTACCGCTATTTACCCCTGTTGTTTGATAAACTTGTGAAAAACAGAGCGAGAAGCGAAATTAAACGGAACAATAAAAAAGAAGAAAACAGTAATAGACGCGAGTAGAAATGCGAATGACAAGCTGACCGGCTAACAAATGCTAATGCGCTTCACTCGCGGTTTTAGATTAAAAGTGAACAATCAAATTAGTCAGATTAGCTTGATAGATAATATCAAAAATATGGTCGGAATTAAGTTATATTTTATTACATAAACAGAGAGTGAAAGTAAGATAGAGATTCAACAGAAAAACGAAGCTACACGGAGCTACAAACGCAAACCTCTCAGCAGCACGGCCACGGCCAAACAGGAAGTGGTTGTTACGTCATCATACATCTTTGCTAGCTGGCTGCTACGTCACCAGAGGCGACACGTGTTGATCACAAATGTGCCGTCTGCAAGTGTGTGTATGTCGATTGCGTGGGTTTTGATGATGTTTTTCTCTAGTCAGAGAAATGCGGGACTGTTGAGCAAATCAGCAATGTAACGTTAGCGTGGAAAAATAGCGATTTTTAAAAACATTTCAATTAAGTTTTGTTTACTGCGTGGAGACGTGCTGAAATCACAGCAGGTCTCGTACTGTATCGCGTCACTCGTCAGCGTCGGCGCTTGTTTGAAAATTTATTGTGATTAGCAGGAAAGTGTGTTCAGCTGAATTGGAGTAGTGTTTTGTTAGATGGTATAAAAAGCTTAGTTTATTCGTGAGAAGACCAAAGAGTGTAAAGACCATCGACTCTACCAGGCGACCAGGACACCAGCAAACGATATAAATATCGCTTTTTATTTATCCTCTTTCCTACGACTTGTTTCACTTCTGTTTTAGTTTTTATAACCAATTCTTACTATGTGTAAGTGAGTTGTGGTTTGTTAGCATGTGTGTTTGGCAGTGTTATTCTTTTAGGATTACTGATAAACTACTTTGTAAACGTCTTTATAGGTATTTTCTTTAGTTTTAGTTTTAATATATTGGATTTATTTTAGTATCGTTACTTCAACATACTATATAGAAATGAAATAATATATATATATGGGTGTTTGGCTTAGTGTCAAGTTAAAATCATTTTTATACTCATACCTTTTGTTTTTTTTATATTTTGAATTGTTTTTAGCTTTATTTTTGTTTTTGTTTTGAAATGTTGTTGTATGAAATGTCATTTTATTTCATTCCTTTATTTTCTCAAATGTGTATATATAATATTTATAGAGTTTTAACTTATAATTTTAGTTACTTGTTCTTATTTGTAAGTGGCTTTGGATAAAAGCGTCCGCTAAATGACTAAAAAGTAAAGTAAATGTAAATCAGCAGACTTGTGTATGAACACCAATAACCCATTAAACTGTTTTAAATAAGCATCTATTCAGACTGATAGTCCCGCCCCAGACTCACGTGATTGGTCGAGGCAGTGATTGACAGGTCTGGGTTTGATATCATGTCTTGTGGGCATCTCGTCTCATTCAGTTCTTGTGTGTGAGAGACGAACGTGTTCAGAGTCATTAATATCTTCATCAGAAACACAGTGAGAGAGAGAGTGTGTGTGAGTGTGAGTGTGAGTGTGTGTGTGTGTGTGTCTGTGTGTGTCTGTGAGTGTGTGTATGAGAGACGAACATGTTCAGAGTCATTAATATCTTCATCAGAAACACAGTGAGTGAATCCAGAGTGAGTCCGGATCAGAATAATAAAGTTAAATAGCAAATCTCAAGTGTCTGATTTGTTATTTTGTATCATCCAGCTCTTCATATAAAGTTGTTATATATATATAGCAGATCTCAACTGCTTGATGGTTTATATCGTCACTAATGTAAATCTATTATCATCCAGCTCTAATCTCATAAATGCATCTATAAGATGATATTTAGAAATAAACATTAACATCATGATTTTCAGCAGCTGTCACCCCCCCACCGGCTGCATACTGACAGTTTGAAGAACTCATCCTCATGTAGATCCGATGTGTCATTAAACACACTGCACTACTTCTGTCTCACACACACACACACACGCACGCTCTCTCTCTCTCTCACATACACACACACACACACACACACACGCTCTCTCACACGCATGCACGCAAACACACACACACAAAACTATTTATTTTATTTTTTTATGTCATACAAAATTTTTCCTACATTAAGCTATTAAAAAATGCTGGGTGACAAATGAAGTAAAAAAAAAACAAGACTATTTTCCTTTAATGTCATAAAATCACATGTTGAATAATATGAGCTTTAAGAGTTTAAAATGGTACTTTACACTTTTACCACTAATTATTAAAAAGCTGTAACTTAAAATTAAAAACAAATTTGGCAGATAACAATTAAACGCATAAATTGACAGGTAATTTTGATTATAATAATGATATTAATATCTGATCTGATTAATCAGCACAGTTTCACTGATGATTGTTTACCAATCCAAAACCCCGGATAGAGCGTCTGAGTGAATGTGGTCTGGACTGTGTGGATGAGGATCATTGTGTCAGAGACGCTGTAGAAGGACAGAGTTCCTGCACCGTGATCCACAAACACTCCTATTCTCTTGATGATGAACTTTACAGAGAGATCAGTCTCTATCTTATTGTGTCTGAATGAGTAACCAGAGTGAGAGCAGTCCAAACTCCAGGACTGATCATTAGATCCAAACCAACACTCATTACCCCATCCCTTCCTACTGATGCTCTTATATGACACTGATATTCTCACACCTTCACCTCCACTCCACTCCAGCTCCCAGTAACCGCGTCCACACACACTCTCTCTACACAACACCTGACGATAATGATCAAATCTGTCTGGATGATCAGGATACGACTGATCGGTGTCAGTGTCAGTAATCACTCTGTTTGTCTCAGACAGACAGAGGTATTTATGTGCTGTGTTCAGATCCAGAGAGAGCTGATGGGGATCTGAAGGAGATAAAACACATCAGAATCAGGAATTATGAATCTGTTTGATCTTTTCATGTATCTGAACTCTTCATGTTCAGTGTATCATCAGTGTCTCAGTACAGATATCTGTGCTAATCATCATTTACATCATCAATTATAAACTCTTCTTTCTCCTTCTATAGAAGAACATGAACAGACTCAGTGTGTGTTCTGCTGGTTTTCTTACTGACTTACATTGTAGGAAGTCGTTCCTGGTCCTGGGAACAATGTTGGCTAATGTGACTGTGGAAATCAACAGACATGAACAGTGTGATTCTCATGATCCTGCATCCATTCCTAACACATTTCTAATATGATGTTCTCCATGATATGAGATGATGATGAATCTCCAGGACTTTACCTCTGTCTGAGATCTTCTTGAGCTCCTCTTTGAAGAAATCCTCCAGTTTGTCTCTCAGCTGACGAACAGATTCTCTCAGACCATCAAAAGAGACGAGAGAACTGAAGAGATCATCATTTACATCTGTAGATTCAGGAGGAGCTGAGAGAGACTGGAAACTCTACAGAACACAGAAATCAAAACTCATCAGCTTCAAACTTCACCTAATAACCTGCTCCAACATCAGATTTGACTCGACTGATCTTTAGTAACTCAATCCAGCACTTTCACAGCATCAGCTTCATTCTTCTCATATTCATCATATCACATTAGAAATACAGATTCTAGTATCTGACACTTAAACTATGTGAGCTTTCTAGGAAATAGTTTGTAAGATAAAACATCTGCTAAGAACATAAATGTCCATCTAACAGCTCAAGCACATCAATGGAGTATCATTGTAGTGTTGAGTAGATTTTCTCAGGAAAAGCAGCTCAAAGGCATGATTAGATTGACAATTATATATAACTTTAGAGCGATTAGAGACACGGACACTTCACAAGGACTCTTAAAACACGCTCAGGTTTAGTTTGGTTACACTGAAGCATTGCTAATATACAGCATCACTTCATGTTTGGGGTCTTCATGGTCAAATTCATCACTGTGTTACATGCCAATAAAACATTTTTATGAGGTTTGAGGATTGCCTGATTCAATTTTGATGAATATTACTCACTATGACCCTGTTCTTCTAGATCTGTGTTACCTGCAGGAACTGGATGTGATCCTGTGTGTGTGAAAGCTGCTCCAGCTCAGCGTCTCTCCTCCTCAGATCATTGATCTCTTGCTCCAGTCGCTCCAGTCGTCCTTCAGCTCGACTCACTGCTTGCTTTTCTTGATCTCTGATCAGCCGTATCAGCTCAGAGCAGCTTCTCTCAATGGAGCGGCTGAGCTCAGTAAAGATCCTCTCACTGTCCTCCACTGCTGTCTGTGCAGAGCGCTGTTAGGACACACAGTGATTCAGGCTTCAGTGAGTCTGAACTGAGACTGAGACAAACTTCTCTTCTTCTCCAGACTCACCTTATGAGACTCCACCGCCTCTCTCAGCTGCTGGAGATCTTTCTCTCTCTGCTGGATTCTCTGCTGGAATGTCTTCTGCGTCTCCTTCAGCTGCTTCTGCAGGACAAATGGATGATAGTGAATCTCACAGAAAACTACTGGCACTAAATCATCACGTGAACAAGTGAATCCAATTAACGTAGGGTGAGGTAGTTTAAAGGTTAATTTTCTCAAATGATAAATGGCTGTAGGTTCAAACTCCAGAAGTGATGATCGGTTACAATCATCATACATGAATTAAAATGAATTAAAGAGTGTTTAGCAATATTTCATCAGTGTCTAGTATTAAATACCTGTTTCTCTGTCCTCTGGTCTGCAGCTGATACAATGTCGTGGTTTTTATGTTCATCCATCATACACAGTAAACATATACATTTCTGGTCAGTGCGACAGAAAACCTCGAGGAGCTTCTCATGTTTCTGGCAGATCATCTCCTGCAGTCGTCCAGTGGCATCGGTCACTTTGTGTGGCTTATGTGAATGAAACTCCTCATGCCGCTCAAAATGAGTTTGACAGTAAGACTCCAGACACACCAGACAGGACTTGACGGCTTTGTATTTTCTTCCAGTACAGACGTCACACTGCACATCCCCAGCTCCAGCGTCACAGTCAGCAGAGAGTGTGGTCTTCTTCAGTTTCTCCACCACTTCAGCCAGCATGGTGTTTCTAACTAAAGCAGGTCTTGGACTGAAGCTCTGTCTGCACTGAGGGCAGCTATAGATTCTCTTCTGATCCTCCTGATCCCAGCAGCCTGTAATACAGCTCTTACAGAAACTGTGTCCACAGGGAATGGCCACCGGATCCTTCAGTAGATCCAGACACACCGAACACATGAACTCATTCTGATCCACTGCAATTCTAGCTTCTGCTATTTTCTGCTCGAATACAGAGACACAAGCACACAACAGCTCAACTACACTTCAGTTTCTATTTTCCTGAACTGATGAGCTTATATACATTTGAGTGAAGTTCGCAAAACCAGTTTATCCGTAAGTCTGTAAAGTAAGTTCCTCGTTCCTGTAGAGCCACATTCCTGCTGAGTTTCGACACACCTGCTTTTAAAGTAAATATATTTACAGTAAATGCAAGGTGCATTTGTTTAGAGAAAAAACTAGTGTAGCAAATTAGCTCATATATAAATAATTACAATTTAAATTAATGACACATTTTTATGTCAGCAGCCAGTATTAATTGTAGGATAATTAATATTACCATCAACTAATCTGTTTGTCCAGCAAACATTCAGTGTAATTTCATATCAACTATGAAATTATATTTTCGTGGCAGTAGAAAATAACTTCTTTACAGTACTAGTGCATTAGAGCATGCAACAAGACTGGATAGTTAGAGAGACATCATCCAAAAGCAGTGACAGAATCAGAAACTCACATAATTTGTGCACAAGTTTTATTAACTAAATACTACAGACAACCAGTCCAAACAAACAAATATAAAATCACATTTACAAAGGGAGAAAGGCAAAGGAATCTGAATTAATGAATTAATGAAACCATTAAAGAAACGGGGAATGAATCTATTAAAAGGAGTCAGTTAAAGGTGCACCAAGTAAACAGGACTTCGCCCCTATTTTGATACCTCTGCCCCTCACCTAAACACAACCATGGCAACGATAATGGCGGAATCTGCTATGCCTGCCAGCCGAGAGTAAAATGTCATCAATAAGAACGACTTTTTGAAAAACAGCCAGGGAAGCCAGGACAACATTTCACAGCCACCGGAAACACCAGAACCAGAGCCAAGCTCATCAGACACATTATCTCTCTCCAACATCTCCACTTCTAAGCTTCTCACAGAAAATTGAGGAACTGGTGTATGCTGGGACCAAACTTTCCCACTCCTTCGCTGCAAGCCCCCAGATATCAACAAAAAAAAAAAACGTCGGGCCCCCCAACCACCAAAGACAGCAGGCTAAGCTCTCCCTCCTCCTCCTGTGAGAGCCCTCTGACCACTGCCATAATGCCAGGGCCCAAACCCTCCTCCATCTGCTGTAGGTGAACCATAAAACAACTGATAACAGCTCTCAGTGATATGTGTCGGGTCCCCGCTATATTAGCAGCAACATTCACAAATGTTTACAGAACAAGCGGGAACCCAGTGTGCCTGTAGCCTCCTCTATTTCTGTTTTATCACGTGATAGAAAGTCTAAGGCCTTCTTAAGCCGTACGGCTGACCCATCTAATCTGCGGCCTGTAATGCATCAGTCTAAGATTGCTGTAAAGACAAAATGTAATTCCATCAAGTTAGCATTTTTAAACATTCGCTCACTAAAAAAATTATAATTTCTGATCAATGGATTTAATAACCACAAACAACCTGGGTTTTATGTTTCTTAATGAATCATGGCTAGAAGAAAGCTGCAGTGCAACAGTCCTCACTGAAACAGCCCCTCCTAACTTTAATTTTACAAGTGTTTGCAGGACTGTTAGGAGAGGTGGAGGTGTAGCTGCTCTATTTAAAGATGTTTATCAATGCAAGCAAGTGTTATTTGGTCAGTACTTGTCTTTTGAATACCTAGGTATTGTCCTGAAAGGTGCTCCACGCATTCTGTTTATCATCACTTACAGACCTCCAAAATACTTTCCAGCCTTTGAAGAGTTCACAGAACTGTTACCAATGATTTCCACAGAGTTTGACTGTTTTACTATTGCAGGAGATTTTAATATTCACATACTGTAGATAATGCAGGAATCAATGCTACAAAATAAATTATAACGATTTTAAACACTTTTGACCTGATTCAGCATGTGCATGGACCCACACACAATCGAGAACACACTCTAGATTTACTCATCAGTAGAGGTCTAAACATTTCATCCATTGTCATTAAGGATGTAGCTCTGTCTGATCACTTCTGTATTTTCTTTGATATATTGATCTCTGGAACCACTGAATCTAGATCTGGCTCTGTCAGAAAGAGATGCATTAACGAGAATACTAGTGCCCTACGACTGCGTGTCCTCTTACAGCTCCACTTCCATTGTTAAATTTGCGGATGATACTGTGGTTCTGGGCCTCATTAACAACGATGACGAGGCCGCATACTTGGATGAGGTAGAGAGACTCACATCATGGTGCCAGGACAACTGTCTCTCTCTGAACGTGAGCAAAACTAAGGAGCTGATCGTGGACTTCAGGAAGAGACAGCAGCAGCCCTACACTCCTCTTATGATCAGTGGGACCCCTGTGGAGAGGGTGAGTAGCTTCAAGTACCTCGTTGTAAACATCTCTGAGGACCTGACTTGGACTGCACACATCCAAACACAGGTCAAGAAAGCCAGACAAAGACTGTACCATCTGCGACAGCTGAGGATATTCAGGGTCTCACCAGCTATCCTGAAAACTTTCTATTCAGGGGCCATAGAAAGTGTATTGACTCAGTGCATCTCAGTGTGGTATGGTAATTCCTCAAACCAGGACTGCAAAGCTATGCAGAGAGTCATGCATTTAGCTGAGCGCATCTCAGGGTCGGCTCTCCCCTCTCTGCAGGACATCTACTTCAAACGCTGTAAAAGCAGAGCTGCTAAAATCCTCAAAGATTCAACTCACCCCGGTAACCATCTTTTCTGTTTACTGCCATCTGGCAAGCGCTTCAGGAGCACGGTGGCAAAAACTGAGAGACTGAGGAGGAGCTTCTTCCCTCAGGCCATCAGGCTCCTTAACACAAACCCAGTCTCATAAACTCATAAACTCCTTAACACAAACCCAGTCTCATAAACTTACAAGATTGTTAACTGTAAAACATCCATATTCTCATCACCCGTATTGCTGCTTTGTGTACATACCCAGTACAACCCGTTTGCACATCCCTCTTGTTCATATTACTATTTATTAAGCCCCAGTATACTGTTTTTTGCACATCTTATTATTTTTGCACATCTTATTGTTTTGCACTTTTTATTCCATTGCACATGTTACTCTTATTTCTCTTTTTTTTTACCATATATATGCTCTTGTGTTACTTTTATATTATTTTTATTTTTATTCTTTTGCACTGTCCACTGAGCGGACCTGATTTCACTTACATTTCACTTCTGATTATACCCTGTATAATTTTTTATGTGACAAATAAAGAAACCTTGAACCTTGTATTTATGAAGGCTATATATTTAACACCAAGCATTTCTGCAGACTCTGTTGATCTTCTCCTGGATTCATTTAACTAAAAAGTTGAGAATGTTATTGATGATATTGCCCCCGTGAAAGTCTGCAAGAAGAATGGCAAACAAAAATCATGTTGTAAAAAATCAACAGCAGTTCAGAATATGAAAAGACAATGCAGAAAGGCTGAGCGGATGTGGCGGAAGACAAAACTAGAAATTCACTATAGCATCTATAAAGACAGCCTTCATGCTTTCAATGTAGAATTATCCACAGCTAGACAGACCTTCTTCTCAAACCTTATAAATAGTAAATTATAAAAAAATTATAAAAACCTTTTTGCTACAGTTGAGAGACAGACAAAGCCCCCCCAAGTCAGATTCCCAGTGAAATGCTCTCCGACAGCAAGTCCAACGAGCTTGCTTCTTTCTTTACTGAAAAGATCAATAATGTCAGAAAGGAGATTGGCATATCTTCTAGTTATGCAGAGGTCACACAGATTTGATCACAATTTCAAAAAGAAGTAACTATGTCTGGTTTTGAAGAAATTGATAGCAAAATTTTGGAAGAAATATTAATGCACCTTAAATCATCAACCTGCTATCTTGACACACTTCCCATATCAGTTTTCAAAAGTGTGCTTAACTGTTTAGAAGCAGCTCTCTTAGAAGTGGTGAACACCTCACTTCTTTCTGGGACTTTTCCAAACTCCCTGAAAACTGCAGTTGTTAAGCCCCTTCTGAAAAAGCGCAATCTTGACAACACCATGTTGAGCAACTATAGACCAATATCAAATCTTCCTTTCATAGGTAAGATTATTGAAAAGGTCGTTTTTAATCAGCTGAACAAATACTTAAACTCAAATGGATACCTGGACAATTTTCCATCTGGTTTCCGAGCGCATCACAGCACAGAGACTGCACTTATTAGGATAATAAATGATATTCGCCTTAATTCTGATTCTGGCGAAATATCAGTGCTGGTACTACTAGATCTTTGTGCTGTGTTTGACACTGTCGATCATATCATACTTCTAGAGAGACTGGAAAACTGGGTCGGGCTTTCTGGGATGGCACTCAAATGGTTCAGGTCATACTTAGAAGGGAGAGGTTATTATGTGAGTATAGGAGAGCATAAGTCTAAGTGGACGTCCATGACATGCGGAGTCCCACAAGGCTCAATTCTTGCACCGCTCTTGTTTAGCCTGTATATGCTCCCACTAAGTCGAATAATGAGAAAGAACCAAATTGCCTATCACAGCTATGCTGATGATACCCAGATCTACCGAGCCTTATCTCCAAATGATTATAGCCCCATTGACTCCCTCTGCCAATGCATTGATGAAATTAACAGTTGGATGTGCCAAAACTTTCTTCAGTTAAACATGGAGAAAACTGAAGTCCTTGCATTTGGAAACAAAGATGAAGTTCTCAAGGTGAATGCATACCTTGACTCTAGGAGCCAAACAACTAAAAATCAAGCCAAATATTGGGGTGATTCTGGAGACAGATCTTAGTTTTAGTAGTCTTGTCAAAGCAGTAACTAAATCAGCATACTATCATCTCAAAAACATTTAAAGAACTAGATTTTTTCTTTCCAGTTAAGATTTGGAGAAACTTGTTCATGCCTTTATCACCAGCAGGGTGGATTATTGTAATGGTCTCCTCACCGGCCTTCCAAAGAAGACCATTAGACAGCTGCAGCTCATCCAGAACGCTGCTGCCAGGATTCTGACTAGAACCAGAAAATCTGAGCACATCACACCAGTCCTCAGGTCCTTACACTGGCTTCCACTTACATTTAGGATTCATTTTAAAGTACTTTTACTCGTTTATAAGTCACTCAATGGTCTAGGACCTAAATATATTGCAGATATGCTCACTGAATATAAACCTAACAGACCACTCAGATCATTAGGATCGAGTCAGTTAGAAATACCAAGGGTTCACACAAAAGAAGGGGAGTCCGGTTTGAGCTTCCAGAAGAGATCAGATGTGCTAAAAATTTAAATCCAGACTCAAAACTCATCTGTTTAGTTGTGCATTTGTTGAATGAGCACTGTGCTACATCCGAAATGATTGTACTATGTATACTCATTTTCTATTCTTAACTGCTTTAAATTAATTTAAATTGGGACCGTTCTGCTTTAGCCGGCTGTTGGGTGGGACTTGGGGGGTAATCATCATGTAAAACACCTGCTGAGAAGTTTAAAAAGGGTTTGGCTCTCTGTGTTACACTCTTTGGTTTTCGTTATGTTGGATTGTTTTGTTGTGATTATTTGTTTGCTTTATGCATTAGCTTAGTTTGGGATTTATGTTCAGCAGGCCTGTTGGTTATGTTGGATTGTGATTAACTTTGCGTTAACCTAGTCTTCATTTTTAGTCTTCTTTTACTTTCCCTTAGTGTCGTTTTTTACATTTACGTATGAGTTGCAAACTTTATTTTTGTAAATAAATATTTGTTGATTCATTTTGCGTTCTCGTTGCCTCCCTCATTTGTCGTGGCTCTGAGCCGGCCGTTACAAATATGGGGGCTCGTCCAGCATTTGTAATTAAGAACACCGGTTCCCTATCGATACTCCACTCGTACTGCGTCTTGTAAAGACGCATATGGGAAAATGCCTTTTTTCTCCTGAACTGAAGTCTTATTTAATCACGCAGTGAAACTGCACGACTATTGGTTCGTGCAGGTGTAGAAAAACGAACCAATGGGTCGGCAGCGGAGCTGCATGAACCTATGGCGACGATACGCGCCAATATTCCCGCCGAAACGGGCGGGGCATCTGGCTATATAAGCGGTCGTTTCGCCATAGGATCCTCAGATTTTTTCTCCTTCAGCGACGACGACTTCGTCTACGCTGATCCAGAGAAGCCTACTCGCCGTTGACACGCCTCGCAGTAGGACCCAGCGACCTCGATCTGCTCGGCTGATCCGCCTTCAACGCGCCCCAGCATCGCAGCAGTTCCGGTCCCGTTCGCTGCCGCTATCCGGCGATCACGTAAGTTTTCTAAAAGAGCAAATCGGCGTTCTAATGCCGCGCCGTTACTGCGGCTCGTGCAGGGGAGACCTGCACGCCGATGACGGTCACAGCGAGTGTGTTTCCTGCCTGGGGAAAGCCCATGCGGATGCCGCGCTCGCTGGTTCTGATTGCTCTCACTGCGAGAGCATCAGTCTCGCCTCTCTGCGCACGCGCATCGCTTTCTTTTCAGAGAGCGATCCCGCCCCTCGCGCCCTCCCGTTTTCTTCCTCTCAGGGACCTGTGAGGAAAAAACAGCGGGGCAGAGGTTTTCAGCGCCTGGTTGAAAGCGAGCTCACGCTGGCTCAGATCCCGCGTGCCTCGTTTTCACCACACAGAGAGAATTCTCCCGTCCTTTTTATCCAACCTGACCAGCGTCCCTCCGCAAGCGTGAGCGATCTGGTCTCGTTTGGGGGAAGTGACGATGAGCTGGCCGATGACAGCATGTCACTGGTAGCTTCAGATGCTGAGGAGCTGTGGGGCTCAGTGACTGACCCCGCCCCCTCAGGTTTGCCCACGCCCAGCGCCGCCAAAGCCGGGATGGATGCCGAACTTTTCCGTGTCCTCTCCAAAGCGGTTGAAGAGCTGGGTTTGGAGTGGTCTCCACCAGAGGAGCCCTCTCGCAGCCGTCTGGATGAGTGGTTTCTGCCGGGGCGCCGTCAGGCCCCTCAACAACGACCATCGCCGTTCTTCCCTGAAGTACATGACGAGCTCACGAGATCTTGGCGCTCTCCTTACTCTGCCCGCCTCCGTACTTCCGCTTCATCTGCCCTCACTACGGTTGATGGCGCTGAAGAAAAGGGATATGAGAGGATGCCTCAACTGGATGAGTCAGTGGCTGCACATCTCTGCCCACCCACTGCCATCGGCTGGAAGGCGAAAGCCAGTCACCCGTCCAAGCCATGCAGGACCACTTCAGCGCTCGCTGGACGCTCCTACGCTTCAGCTGGACAGGCGGCTTCGGCGCTCCACTCTATGGCGGTTCTACAGGTCTATCAGGCCAAGCTCCTCTCTGCCATAGACGAGTCTGAGCCTGATCCTGCGACTCTCAGGGAGCTGAGAAGCGCAACAGACCTAGCTTTGCGAGCCACCAAGACTACCGCCCAAGCCATAGGAAGGTCTATGGCCAGCCTGGTAGTGCTCGAGCGCCACCTGTGGCTCACGCTGACGGAGATCAAGGATGCGGACAGGGTCTCCTTCCTTGATGCTCCAATTTCCCCCAGCGGCCTCTTTGGACCTGCGATGAAAGGATTCGCTGAGCGCTTCACAGAAGCACAGAAGGCGTCACAGGCTATGCGACACTTCCTGCCCAAGCGCTCCAGCCCAGCAGCTGCTCAGAGTCGCCCCAGGACTGTGCCAACTCAGCAGTCTGCGAAACCTGCACCTGCCGTTTACGCCCCTCAGCCTGCTAGAACTCAGCAGCCGCAAGGGCGTTCACGCTCAGCCAGACGCCACCCCCCTCCGACACGCCAGGGCCCCCGACTCAAGATAGCGTTGGACCCTGTGCGCCCGGCGTCCTCCTGATCTGCAGGACAGGAAGAGGAGAGGGTCGAGTCCCGCCACGGCCGGACCGCCCACCAAAAGGCCTCTCATGGGAAACCTCTTGGCACCCCGTTCTTTTCCGGGTGCAGAGGGAATTGTGTCTGTTGCTACAGGGTCCGTACAAGCGACCATGCAACTGTCCGCTGTGATAGCGGAAAAAATAAAACACAAACATTCTCAAAAAGAGAGCAATTTTCCTCTTCCGTCCCTCACGAGTGCCCTGCCTCCGTGCAGCCGGCCACTCGAGTTTATCCAACCCCTTGCCACGCGGGCCGAGGCCTGGCAGGCCATCCCCGGAGTGTCAGAGTGGGTTATGGGGATAATAAAACGAGGTTATTCACTCCAATTCGCTCGAAGACCCCCGCGCTTCAGCGGCGTGGTCTCCACCTCGGTGCAGGGCGAGAACGCTCGCGTTCTGCGCTCAGAGGTGATGACGCTGCTGGAAAAAGGAGCCATAGAAATGGTTTCTCCAGCTTTGAGCGAGTCAGGCTTTTACAGCCGTTACTTCCTCGTCCCCAAAAAGGATGGCGGCCTCCGGCCCATCCTCGATCTCAGACGCCTGAATCACGCCCTCATGAGACGGCCGTTCAGGATGATCACACTGAAGCAGATCCTCTCGCAGATTTGCACAGAGGACTGGTTCTGTTCTCTGGACCTGAAAGATGCATACTTTCACATCCAGATAGCCCCCCATCACAGACGATTCTTGAGATTCGCCTTCGAGGGAGTGGCTTACCAGTACACGGTCCTACCCTTTGGGCTGTCTCTGGCCCCCCGTACTTTTACGAAGTGCATGGACGCGGCTCTTTCCCCTCTGAGACAGATGGGAATCCGCATTCTCAACTACCTCGACGACTGGCTCATTCTGGCCCAGTCAGAGGTGGAACTACTTTCACACAGAACCCTCATCCTCAGCCACTTAGAGCGCCTGGGGCTCAGGGTCAATTTCGCCAAAAGCGCACTGTCTCCCAGCCAACGAATATCGTTCCTGGGTACAGTTCTGGACTCAGCTCACATGAGAGCGGTGATAGCGCCAGAACGCGCTCTGGCCATTCAGAAACTCGCGGCCACCTTCAAGAGCGACACCGCTTGCCCACTCAAAGTGTTTCAGAGAATGCTGGGCCTTATGGCCGCAGCATCGCCAGTGTTACAGCTGGGCCTGCTCCGCATGCGCCCCCTTCAACGCTGGTTGAAACCACGGGTTCCACACAACGCATGGCGTCACGGACGCTTGCATATCAGGGTGAATCAGGCCTGTGTAACAGCCCTGATCCCCTGGAAGAACCCACGGTGGATGGAGAAGGGCGTGGCCATGGGGTTGGTCCACACCAGGAAAGTTGTCACGACAGACGCCTCCAACACAGGTTGGGGGGCGCTGTGCGAAGGCAAACCGACCTTCGGCCATTGGTCGAAGACGGAGAGCGGCTTCCACATCAACTGCTTGGAAATGCTAGCAGTTTGTCGAGCCTGCCAGTTTTTCCTGCCGGACCTAATAGGACGCCATGTGCTGATTCGCTCAGACAACATGTCCGTGGTGTCCTATATAAATCACCAGGGAGGTGTCTCCTCGAAGCGCCTCTTTATTCTGGCAGAGCGCCTTCTGGAATGGGCTCAGCTCAACCTGCGCTCGCTGAGGGCAGCACACCTGCCGGGCAGACTGAACCAAGGAGCAGATATGTTATCTCGGAGCAATGTCCCCTCAGAGGAGTGGATGCTCCATCCGCAGGTGGTTCAGAAGATCTGGAAGACCTTTGGCAAGGCAGAAGTAGACCTTTTCGCCTCCAAAGACAACTCTCACTGCCCAACTTATTATTCGAAGGACAGGGATGCGTTGGCCCAACCTCCTCCTTTATGCATTCCCCCCGATCGCCCTGCTTCCACAGGTCGTCAGGCGTATCAGGGAACAGGGTCACAAGGTGCTATTGGTGGCCCCCTTGTGGAGGAACCAACCTTGGTTGTCAGAGCTGACTCAGCTACTGACAGCAGCCCCCTGGCCCGTGCCCCTGAGACGGGATCTCCTCTCTCAGGCGAACGGAACAATATGGCACCCTCGACCCGAGCTGTGGGCTCTCTACATTTGGCCGCTCAATGGGAGCCTACTGGCTTCCCAGAGCGAGTGTTAAACACCATTTCTGAGGCTAGAGCCCCGTCTACAAGACGCCTCTATGCCCTTAAGTGGTCTGTTTTCTCCACTTGGTGCCTCAACCGTGGTGAAAACCCCTCTACCTCTGAGTTAGCGGTGGTTCTGTCCTTTCTGCAGGAACTGCTAGATAAAGGACGTTCTCACTCTACACTCAAGGTGTTCGTAGCAGCTATAGCGGCCTTTCATGCCCCTATAGCGGGCCAGTCGGTAGGCAGAGACAACTCAGTTGTCCGTTTTCTGAAGGGAGCCAGGAGGTTGAATCCACCTCGGCCCCTTACTGTCCCTACATGGGATCTGCCCACTGTACTGAGGGCCTTGAAAGGCCCTCCTTTTGAGCCGCTACAGTCTACGGACCTCCGGTCACTTTCGCTGAAAACTGCTCTGCTACTAGCACTAGCGTCGGTTAAGCGAGTTGGAGACCTGCAGGCGCTCTCTACTAGCCCTGCCTGCCTGGAATTCGGGCCTAACGACTCCAAGGTCGTCCTGAAACCAAGGCATGGTTATGTACCTAAGGTACTTTCAACCCCGTTCAGAGCTCAGGTCATCACGCTCTCCGCGCTTCCTCCGTCTGAGGAGGACCGGGAGTTATCTTTGTTATGCCCTGTCAGAGCTCTGAGAATCTACTTTGAGCGTTCCGCCCCTTTTAGGCATACGGAACAGCTCTTTGTTAGCTTCGGTAACCGCACCAAAGGACATCCGGTCACGAAGCAGAGACTCTCTAAGTGGATAGTGGATGCTGTCATGCTGGCATACTCTTCTTTGGGCCTGCAATGCCCCATTGGAGTACGAGCCCATTCGACTAGAGGCATCGCCTCGTCATGGGCGTGGTCTAGCGGTGTATCCATTACAGAGATTTGTACGGCGGCTGGCTGGGCCACTCCGTCCACATTTGCTAGGTTTTATAACCTGGACATACCGGCCTTACAGGCCAGAGTCCTCTCTGCTTAGATGAGCTTGTACACATACGCTGTGGGAACAATCCTGTCAGAGATTTCTTGACCGCAATGCACTCAGGCTCTCTAATTGGCACCCTGCATACTCCGGTTAACTGAGTATACAGAAGTGGAACGATTATCCAGGCCGAGCACGACCTCTATGAGTTTAGCTCGCTTTAGCCTGAAGTATACTACTTACTTCCCTATGGGCATTTATGTTTATGGAAGTATATACAGTCGTTCATCTACCCTAGCACGGCGTGATTAAATTCAGTTCCCATATGCGTCTTTACAAGACGCAGTACGAGTGGAGTATCGATAGGGAACGTACTCGGTTACTATCGTAACCTCGGTTCCCTGAGATACGGAACGAGTACTGCGTACTTTGCCGTGCCAGGTAGCTGCACGACTCAGTCGTCGCTTCAGTCGAAGTAAACCTGAGGATCCTATGGCGAAACGACCGCTTATATAGCCAGATGCCCCGCCCGTTTCGGCGGGAATATTGGCGTGTATCGTCGCCATAGGTTCATGCAGCTCCGCTGCCGACCCATTGGTTCGTTTTTCTACACCTGCACGAACCAATAGTCGTGCAGTTTCACTGCGTGATTAAATAAGACTTCAGTTCAGGAGAAAAAAGGCATTTTCCCATATGCGTCTTTACAAGACGCAGTACTCGTTCCGTATCTCAGGGAACCGAGGTTACGATAGTAACCGAGTACGTTTCTCCTTTCTCATTATCTTTGACTCCGTGAGCGAGTGCTCCGCGTGTGCTGTTTAGTTTGTTTGGGAGGCTTCGAGTAGCGATTGTTTGGGAAATAAAGTAGATGTTTCGTTTGAAAGTTGAGTTTTGTAAGCTCTTGAGTTACCACTGCGTGTGGTTTGAAACGTTGAATGTGGTAAGTTACACGAATTGGATACTGATTGAATGTTTAGAATATATAATTTAGACATGTATCAGTGTTTTTTTGTGGAGTTAGAATTTTGTTCGTTTGGTAATTTGTTTTAGGTAGCAGCAATATAAATCATGACCTCCAATATTGAAGAGTTTATTCGTAATCCTTCGGAAGATCTTTTAAAGATCTTTAAAGACGTGAAACTGATGAGGTTATATACATTTGTGTGAAGTTTGCAAAACAGGTTTATCAGTAACTCTGTAAAGTAAGTTCCTCGTTCCTGTAGAGCCACATTCCTGCTGAGTTTCGACACACCTGCTTTTAAAGTAAATATATTTACAATTATAATTAATGACACATATTTATGACAGCAGCCAGTATTAATTGTAGGAGAATTAATATTACCATCAACTAATCTGTTCATCCAGCAAGCATTCAGTGTAATTTCATATCAACTGATATGAAATTATATTTTCGTGGCCGTAGAAAAAAACTTCTTTACAGTACTAGTCCATTAGAGCATGCAACAAGACTGGATAGTTAAAGAGACATCATCCAAAAGCAGTGACAGAATCAGAAACTCGCATCATTTGTGCACAAAAGTTTTGTTAACTAAATACTAACAGATAACCAGTCCAAACAAACAAATATAAAATCACATTTACAAAGGGAGAAGGGCAAAGAACCTGAATTAATGAATGAAACCATTAAAGAAACGGGGAATTAATCTATTAAAAGGAGTCAGTTAAAGGTGCACCAAGTAAACAGGACTTCGCCACTATTTTGATGTCTCTGCTCCTCACGTAAACACAACCGTGGCAACGATAATGGCGGAATCTGCTATGCCTGCCAGTCGAGAGTATAATGTCATCAATAAGTGAAAGTAATGCGTGTTACTATGGTAATTTAGGTCAGATGTGTTTGGTAGTAGTGTATGTTTTAACGCTTAAATGATTTAGCTCCATTTCAAATATCATTGCTTTGATATTCATCATCATGTAAAACACCTGCTGAGAAGTTTAAAAAGGGTTTGGCTCTCTGTGTTACACTCTTTGGTTTTGCGTTATGTTGGATTGTTTTGTTGTGATTATTTGTTTGCTTTATGCATTAGCTTAGTTTGGGATTTATGTTCAGCAGGCCTGTTGGTTATGTTGGATTGTGATTAACCTTGCGTTAACCTAGTCTTCATTTTACTTTCCCTTAGTGTCGTTTTTACATTTACGTATGAGTTGCAAACTTTATTTTTGTAAATAAATATTTGTTGATTCATTTTGTGATCTCGTTGCCTCCCTCATTTGTCGTGGCTCTGAGCCGGCCGTTACAAATATGGGGGCTCGTCCAGCATTTGTAATTAAGAACACCGGTTTCTCCTTTCTCATTATCTTTGACTCCGTGAGCGAGTGCTCCGTGTGCTGTTTAGTTTGTTTGGGAGGCTTCGAGTAGCGATTGTTTGGGTAATAAAGTAGATGTTTCGTTTGAAAGTTGGGTTTTGTAAGCTCTTGAGTTACCACTGCGTGTGGTTTGAAACGTTGAATGTGGTAAGTTACACGAATTGGATACTGATTGAATGTTTAGAATATATAATTTAGACATTTATCAGTGTTTTTTTGTGGAGTTAGAATTTTGTTCGTTTGGTAATTTGTTTTAGGTAGCAGCAATATAAATCATGACCTCCAATATTGAAGAGTTTATTCGTAATCCTTCGGAAGATCTTTTAAAGATCTTTAAAGACGTGAAACTGATGAGGTTATATACATTTGTGTGAAGTTTGCAAAACAGGTTTATCAGTAACTCTGTAAAGTAAGTTCCTCGTTCCTGTAGAGCCACATTCCTGCTGAGTTTCGACACACCTGCTTTTAAAGTAAATATATTTACAATTATAATTAATGACACATATTTATGACAGCAGCCAGTATTAATTGTAGGAGAATTAATATTATCATCAACTAATCTGTTCATCCAGCAAGCATTCAGTGTAATTTCATATCAACTGATATGAAATTATATTTTCGTGGCCGTAGAAAAAAACTTCTTTACAGTACTAGTCCATTAGAGCATGCAACAAGACTGGATAGTTAAAGAGACATCATCCAAAAGCAGTGACAGAATCAGAAACTCACATAATTTGTGCACAAGTTTTATTAACTAAATACTACAGATAACCAGTCCAAACAAACAAATATAAAATCACATTTACAAAGGGAGAAGGGCAAAGAACCTGAATTAATGAATGAAACCATTAAAGAAACGGGGAATTAATCTATTAAAAGGAGTCAGTTAAAGGTGCACCAAGTAAACAGGACTTCGCCACTATTTTGATGTCTCTGCTCCTCACGTAAACACAACCGTGGCAACGATAATGGCGGAATCTGCTATGCCTGCCAGTCGAGAGTATAATGTCATCAATAAGTGAAAGTAATGCGTGTTACTATGGTAATTTAGGTCAGATGTGTTTGGTAGTAGTGTATGTTTTAACGCTTAAATGATTTAGCTCCATTTCAAATATCATTGCTTTGATATTCATCATCATGTAAAACACCTGCTGAGAAGTTTAAAAAGGGTTTGGCTCTCTGTGTTACACTCTTTGGTTTTGCGTTATGTTGGATTGTTTTGTTGTGATTATTTGTTTGCTTTATGCATTAGCTTAGTTTGGGATTTATGTTCAGCAGGCCTGTTGGTTATGTTGGATTGTGATTAACCTTGCGTTAACCTAGTCTTCATTTTACTTTCCCTTAGTGTCGTTTTTACATTTACGTATGAGTTGCAAACTTTATTTTTGTAAATAAATATTTGTTGATTCATTTTGTGATCTCGTTGCCTCCCTCATTTGTCGTGGCTCTGAGCCGGCCGTTACAAATATGGGGGCTCGTCCAGCATTTGTAATTAAGAACACCGGTTTCTCCTTTCTCATTATCTTTGACTCCGTGAGCGAGTGCTCCGTGTGCTGTTTAGTTTGTTTGGGAGGCTTCGAGTAGCGATTGTTTGGGAAATAAAGTAGATGTTTCGTTTGAAAGTTGAGTTTTGTAAGCTCTTGAGTTACCACTGCGTGTGGTTTGAAACGTTGAATGTGGCAAGTTACACGAATTGGATACTGATTGAATGTTTAGAATATATAATTTAGACATTTATCAGTGTTTTTTTTGTGGAGTTAGAATTTTGTTCGTTTGGTAATTTGTTTTAGGTAGCAGCAATATAAATCATGACCTCCAATATTGAAGAGTTTATTCGTAATCCTTCGGAAGATCTTTTAAAGATCTTTAAAGATCTTTTACGTCGTATATTACATTTTGTGAAGATTCTGTATCTGAAACTAAAGCTGTGAATTTTTTTCCCAATAACAAGCCTTGGGTATCTAGACAGCTAAAAATGTGTCTTAATGAAAGGAAGGTTGCTTTATGCTCTGGAAATACAGAACTACTGTGTGTGAAAAGGAGACAGTTGAGGGGGGAAATTCTCAAAGCAAAATTTGATTTTAAAACGAATATTGAGGGTAATTTTTTAACAGGATATTTAAGACAGGCTTGGGAGGGACTAAATACACTAATGGGCAGGTCAAATAAAAAAGATAATAGTTCGGTCAGAAATTGTCAAACTTTTATTAATGATTTAAATATTTTTTATTGTAGATTCGATTCAGTGGAAGGTAAGACACACTCAAAAAAATGATTTTTGCTCTTTGTTGAATTTCATTAATTAAAATGAGCTCATACAACATAACTCTTGGTAAAAATGGTCCCAACTTAATTTTATTAAATATAAACAATGTAATTTAAAAACAATTAGGTTTACACGTTTTTTTTTAATTGAGTCAACAAGAATATTTTTTGTTCGATTTTACTTGTGTAACTAGGAAGTGGATTTCCCTTCCCATCATGCTTTGCACAGGGCTGGATAAGGAGAGTAAATCTTGAAATAAAATGTTATTTTAGGCATTTTTTATTTAGATGATAAAATTGGGAGTCTTGTTAATGTTTAATGTTCTTTTATGTTTGTATTTAACAGAGTTTCTGGTATGTTAGTGTTTTGGGGGGTTACCGTTGTGGTAAAGTGTAGAGCATGTGCTTTGGGTTGAGGACCAGCTAACATGACACAAAGTTGTTTTAATAACAAAGAAACAATTATGGGCATGCCATGGATGTAACAATATCATCATATGCTATGCCTAACAAATTGGCTAATGCCTAAAATTAAGTAAATCCAACAAATAATTTATTTTGAGTGTAGAAACTATTTATTATCCAGTTAAATGTTTTAGCAAGCATACAAACATCACTTCATCAATGTATCAATTTAATTTAAACTATATTTGATCAAATTGAGTTGGGCCAACTCAATTACAATTCATCCAATGAATTATTTTTTTGAGTGTAGGCTACTGATGTTAAAATCACAATGTAGCGGCTGGATTGCAACTATTACATATATAATTTGCTTATTTACATTGTCTATTTTGTATGTATATACCTAATTTATCTGTTGTGTGTTTCTTTATTTGCTTATCATATTTTATATTTGACTGTGCCCTGCTGTTGTTTTGTGCACAGGCATGGCAAAACTTTATCTAGTAGGAATGATCCAATTTTTTTTTGTAGTCTTCACTGAAGGAATTTAAGTTTATACAACAAGATTACAACAACTCATTTCAAACTAATTAGATTTTGGTGGAAAAATGTAATTAAATTTCGTGGAAAAGTTTACTCTAATTTTTTTAAGTTCGTTCAACAACTTTTTTTTTTTGAGTGCAGAATGTGATGAGATATGTAACAATCTTGGTGTAGAGGAACCTTTAGTTAATAAGGAGACGGATGTTATGGCAAGTCTTAGGAAACTAAAGTTGAATAAAACCACTGGTCCGGATGGCCTTAGAAATATTCAGTGATTCAACCCATGGCAAAAAAGCCAGGTGCAATTATGCCAAATGATTACCGGCCTATTGCAATAACTTCAGATTCAGATTCAGATTGTTTATTGTCATTGTACTTACAACGAAATTATAAATATGCCAACGTATCCAGCTAATATCAATCATCATAATTTTCCACCATGCTGAGTGAAATAAGTGCTCTATGCTCAATATAATTGCACATGATTATTGCATGTCAAGAATGTATTTTCAGTTCAGTGTTCAGTATGGTTATAGCTTTAGGGTAAAAGCTATTTATGAATCTTGTGGTACGTGTTTTGACAGACCTGTACCGTTTCCCAGATGGCAACAGTTCAAATAAGTTATATGCAGGATGGTAAGGGTCCTTCAAAATATTGTGTATTTTCTGCAGACAGTGAGAGACAAAAACGTCTTCCAGTGCAGGCAGATGTTGTCTCGTGATGTTCTGCGCAGTCTTGATAACTCTCTGCAAAGCCTTTTTATCAGCTGCAGAGCTACTTCCGTAACACACCAGCATACCATGTGTGAGGACACTCTCAATGGAGCAGCGGTAGAATGACAACAAGACCTGTTGTGACAGGTTTACCTTCCTGAGCATTCTTAAAAAGTATAGCCGCTTCTGTGCTTTCTTAACCAGTGCCATGATGTTTATCGTCCATGTGAGTTCCTCTGAGATGTGTGTGCCCAGGAATTTAAAACTGGACACTCTCTCCACTGTCTCCTCATTGATATACAGTGGTGAATGTACATCCTGTTTCCTCCTGAAATCAATAATGACTTCTTTTGTTTTCTTGATGTTAAGAGCCAGATTGTTCTCCGTGCACCACTCCATCAGCTTCTTTATCTCCTCTCTATAGGCAGACTCATCGCCTCTGGTGATCAGCCCCACCACAGTTGTATCGTCTGCGAATTTGATAATGGTGTTATTATTATGCAATGGTATGCAATCATGTGTATACAGAGAAAAGAGAAACGGGCTTAACACACATCCCTGTGGGACACCTGTACTGATTGTCAAAGTTGAGGAATTGTGTAAGCCCATTCTTACTGACTGTGGCCGCTCTGTTAAAAAGTCCTTGATCCACAGGCAGATGTTGTACTGAATGCCCAGATCAGACATCTTGGAGAACAATCTGCTAGGTAAGATATTATTAAAAGCAGAACTGAAATCCAAGAACAACATACGTTCCTTGGTGTTCTAGATGGCATAATACAGTGTGGAGAGCAATGGAGATCGCATCATCTGTTGACCTATTTGCCCTGTACGCATACTGGTGAGGGTCCATGGTGGGGGGCAGAGCAGTCTTAATGTGATGCAGAACTAGTCTCTCCAGACATTTCATAAATACAGGTGTCAATGCAATAGGTCTATAATCATTGAGAGATGTTATAGCAGCCAGCTTTGGCACTGGCACTATTGTTGACGTCTTCAGGCAAGTTGGAACAGTGCATTTCAACAGAGAGAGGTTAAATATATTTGTAAATACCTCACCCAGTTCTGCAGCACAATCTCTGAGGACACGTCCTGGGATGCCATCCGGACCAGCTGCTTTCCGTATGTTGATTTTACGTAAGGTCCTTATCACCTCAGCAGGCTGAATGACAAAAGTCTGGCTGTTTGCAGCAGATGCTTGACTGATAGTAATCCCAGTTCTTTCCACTTCGAAGCGGCTGAAGAACTGGTTGAGCTGCTCTGCCTCTGAAGTACTGTTGTTGGTCAGGCTCCTACTCTTATTCTGTCCAGTGATGTGGTGAATCCCCTGCCATGCCCGGCGGGGGTCCAAGTTGCTGAAATAATTCTCGATTTTCTGCCTGTAGTTCGCTTTTGCCTTCCTGACGCCCTTCTTTAGGTTCATTCTGGCTGTGCTGTACTGCTGCGTGTCACCAGACCGAAAAGCTGAGTTACGAGCCTTCAGTAAAAGTTTTACATTCTTGGTCATCCATGGCTTGCTGTTAGGAAAGATGTGAATCCGTTTCATAATAGTCACATTATCTATGCAGCATTTTATATAAAACAGCACAGAAGATGTGTAAATATCAATGTTATCATCCACAAATACAGTCCAGTCAGTGCGGCTGAAGCAGTCTTGCAACTGCTCCGATGACTCTTCTGGCCATACTTGTATTGTTTTAACAGATGGTTTGACCCTATTAATAAGCAGTCTATATGCCGGAGTCAAAAACAATGAAATGTGGTCAGACAGTCCTAGATGGGGAAGAGGTGACGCCTTATATCCATGCTTGATGTTACTATAAACATGGTCAAGTATGTTTTCCCCTCTTGTTGGACACTGAACATGTTGATGAAATTTTGGGAGTACAGTCTTTAAACTTGCTCTGTTGAAGTCCCCAGCTATTATAAAGACTCCATCTGGATGGGCCTGCTGTTGTTTGCTAATGGCAGTTAGCAAGTAGCCCAGAGCTGTTGTAATGTGAGCATGTGGAGGTATATAGACCGCAGTAATTACAATAACTGTAAATTCTCGTGGAAGATAGAAGGGGCGACATCTTACTGATAAATACTCCAAGTCCGGGGAGCACCAAGTATCAGTAATTACGGTGTTTGTGCACCAGCTGCTATTAGTGTAAACACAAAGTCCCCCCCCTCTGCTCTTACCAGAGTCTGCGGTCCTGTCTGCCCGGTGTGCTACGTGGCCTGTTAGCCGAATAGCCTCTTCTGGAATAGCTGGGTTTAGCCAAGTTTCTGTAATTACCAAAACGCAGCAGTCCTGAATGTTTTCTGTGCGGATGTAATAAGTTCCAGCTCGTCAATTTTGTTAGCAAGTGATCTTGCGTTTGTAACGAAGAGGCTCGGCAAAGGAGGCTTGTGTGGATCTTTGTCTAGCCTGGTTTGTATCCCGGCTCTGCAGCCTCGCTTCTGTTTCCTCTCTCTGCGCCGCCTTCGTTGCTTCCCAGCAGGGAGAGTAATTCACGGAGACCCTGGAAGTCTAACGAGCTCTGACGGTATTTCGTGTGTAGGATCTTCCTGGTTGAAAATACAGTCCCCAGGTATCAGACCGATGATGATCAATTCGTTCCGACTGTATTTAACATATTCCTGCATATGTGTCTGTGCATACGTGATACTTAGTGAAACATAAACTATCAATAAACTATACACAAGTAGCCGGTACGAGGAGTGCAGAGCCGCTGCGTGTACACGCGCCGCCATCTTGTTTATTGGCCTTTGGCTAAAATATACTATACTATGTAAAACTTTGGAGCGAGTTTTAGCTAGTTATCTAACTTCAAGTGTGGCTTCTAAGCTAGATCCACTTCAGTTTGCATATAAGAGTAATAGAGGCACAGATGATGCTGTTTTGACTCTTCTTAATACAGTTACTAAACATCTTACAAATCCTAAAGGATATGCTAGGATTTTATTCGTAGATTTTAGTTCAGCTTTTAATTCAATGAAGACACATCTTCTTTTACAAAGGCTAGTGGATCTTAATATTAATCAAGGGCTTGTCCTTTGGATCAGAAATGTTCTATCTTGTCGTCCACAAAGAGTCTGTTGTGTGCTCTCCCCTGTGCTGTTTTCTATTTTTACTAATGAATTTACAATTAATGAGGAAAATTTCAGATTATTCAAATATGCTGATGATATGGCCCTGGTTGGCCTGTTGGACAAAACAGACATATGATCTGGCCTACCTGACCCACACTAAAGCTCTTGAAACTTGGTGTTGTTCTAGCCAATTAGAAATTAATGTTGCTAAGACTAAAGAATTAATTATGTGTACAAAAACGAGATGCGATATGTAAGCCGATTTCACTTGAGAGTCAACAAGTTGAAATTGTGAAACATTTTAAGTATCTTGGATCAATTTTGGATTCTCAGTTGAGCTTTGCTGATAATTCAGAGTACATTTTTAAAAGATGCTCTTAGCGACTTTTTCTTCTCAGACAGCTTAGTGGCCTTGGTGTTAGTAAGCACATTTTTGAACTTGTGTATAAATCCACTGTTGAAAGTGTTTTAACCTTTCATCTTCCTGCCTGGTATGAACATCTAAATTGTAGACTCAAGAACAAACTTTCCAGAATTGCATCCTCAGCAAATAAAATAATTGGCAGGCCTCAGAATCAATTATCACAACTCTATGTGGAAAGGCCAAAGAAGAAGACGAGAGTTATTCTTGCAGATGGCTCTCATCCTCTTTTCAGCCAGTTTGAGCTCTTGAAGTCCGGTAGACGTTATAGAGTTCCTCTAGCAAAAACAAATGTGTTTAAGAAGTCTTTCATCCCCAATGCAATTAGAATAATTAATTCAGCAACTTTTAATTGAGCAGTGTGTAAGGCTTGAACGTTTTATTTTATTTTATATACGTGTACGTGACTAGTTATTGTGTTTTTATATGCATATCGTTGTTCTGCTGTGTTGGTGAGCCAAAGATTATTTTCCACTTAGGTGGACAATAAAGTTATACAATACAACACAAAATGAATATTCGAAAGGTCAATTGTTAGCACTCGCAAATCATTATGATGTTGGTCTTTCTGTTGCGGATAAACGATTAAGAGAGTTTGAAATCGATTTTGATATCTGCTTTGGTCGAACAAAATGTACTTCAAGCTGAGCAGACAGTGTCGACTGTTCAGTCTAGCAGAACATCTTTGTCTTATAAACAGCAGAAAGATTTACTTTTACCACAGCTTCTCCCCCCCACAAAACTGCCAAACAGCCCCCCAAAAAATTAAACAAACGTGCAGACAAGCCCCCAATTTTTTTAAATCCCCCGTTCTAGTCTACGGGAGTTTGGAGGCGTAACAAGGAAAAATAAATTAACTAGTTTAAAATATTAAAGGTGGTAAAAAACAATGAGAACACACTTCAATCCTCAGCCCTGGAGTGCAAACACAACAATTCTTTAAAAGAAAAAGGTAACTGTCATTTATTAAGTATGGAACATAAATTGTAAGAGAAAACAGGGTTTCAATTAGAGTGAGAATAGCCTAAAATAACGAACAAACAGCTAACTAAGGATTAGAGGAGCTAACTAACCTACACACAAAACAAAGATGAAAACCAACAACATAAACTTCCCTCAGCTCCCTCTCTTATCAATAACCAGGAGAAAAGATGTTCAAAAATAAACAAGGCACTCACTCCAAGAAGGTTACTTAACACACTCAGCCCACAGCCCCTTTTAGCTACCCACACAGGCTAGGTAAGCTAATTAACACACACAGTCAACAGATAGGAATAGATCACATTACCTTTTAGTTACCCTCACAAGGATTTAACTATTAGGCTGCCCTCACACATGAGAAACCATATTCATAAACACAGGCTATTAGCATGTTTTAGCAAGTTTCCGTCAAGAGCTGGGGAGAAGTGATCCTCCCTAACAGCATCTGAAGGCTACATTTATACTGCTCCACTCTCTCTCAGGCATCCTCACAACAGCTGGGGGTAATTAACCTGAGAAAGATACTGATGGAGGGAAAGAGCAGAGCACAAAACACAAGGTCTACATTTATAATGAAAATAAGAAATCATAAATGCCCTAGGGCGTAACAATAGAAACAAAATCTAAGGAAAAAGAATCGAAATGAAAAAAATAGAAGCAATGCATGAAATTGAAAAGGGAAAATTAGAGCTTGCTGATGAATTTGCTTTAATGCACAAAAATCAGTTTGAACAAAAAGTGTTCAGAGATAGTAGACGCAAACCGTATGGGTTTGCATATGATAAGAGTAGGGAAAATTGACCTCTCCAGGACAAGATCGTTTCGTTCTCCTGGGAAAAGTGATTTAGCAGATGTTTACAATTACTGTCAGGCTAAAGGCCATTGGAAAAATGTATGTCCAATGCTTAAAGCTAAAGCTCAATATTCAGTAGAAAGCAAGAAAATAAGAAATACTGCTTTAGGAGTGAAGTCTGTTGGATTGGTAACTTCTGTTCAGACGTCCATAGAACTAGCTGTGGAAAATCTCTGTGAAAGTCAGAAAACTAGCTTTTCACCTATTATTACAGAGGGTTATGTTTCACTAGTGGGTTCTAAAGAGACTAAACGAGTAAAAATCCTCAGAGACACAGGTGCAATGGAATCGTTGATTTCTGAGAATGCCCTGCCCTTTTCTAGTGAATCATATACTGGAAGTAATGTCTTAATTAGAGGAATAGGATTGAATGTAGTATCTGTTCCTCTACATAAAGTGCTGTTGGCTTCAGATTTGGTGCAGGGAGAGGTAACACTTGGTGTACATCCCTGTTTACCAGTTGTAGGTGTTGACATTATTCTTGGAAATAATTTAGCTGGAAGTAGTGTTTGGTTAGTTGGTTTGCCAGCTTTGGTGGTGTCTCCCTCTTTATCTGCTTCAGATGGGTTTGATGAAAGTGCCAAGAGTTTTCCAGAAGTGTTTGTTTCTTCGGTGGTGACTCGGGCTGGGAGTACGTCTTTATCTGTGAGTCAGTCAGATGTTAAGAAAGAAGGTAGAATAGTGACTGAAATACCAACAGTTCTGACTATCTCACGAAATGACCCGGTGAAAGAACAACGAGAGGACACATCGCTTGTTGACCTATTTGACAGAATTCTTTCTCCAGAGGTGCTGTCAGATACACCTTCGGGGTATTATCTAGATGGAGAAGTATTAGTCAGAAAGTGGGAGCCTCATTGTAAGGACTTAGTTGGAGACCCAATTGTTCAAGTTGTGGTTCCAAATAAAATTTGTGATCTTGTTTTGAAAACAGCGCATGATTCTTCAGGCCATTTGGGTGTTAAAAAACATATCAGTTGATTCTGAGAAGTTTCTTTTGGCCTAAGCTAAAACTAGATGTGTCTGCATATATTAAGACCTGTCATACCTGTCAGGTGACTAGCAAGTCAAACCAAACCCTGAAACCTGCACCACTTTTTTCCAATCCCAGTGGTTAATAAACCATTTGAATATTTGGTTGTGGATAGTGTGGGTCCATTACCTAAGTTTAGGGCAGGTAGTAAGTATTTGCTTCCAATAATGTGTCAGATAACTAGGTTTCCAGTTGCCTATCCGTTACGTTCTATCACAACAAAGATGGTGTTAAAAGCCTTAACGCAATTCATTGCTCTGTTTGGAATTCCTGAAGTTATACAAACAGATCAAGGCTCAAATTTTACTTCGAATATATTTGCTCAAATATTAAAATAGTTGTACGTTAAACATAAGAAAGCCAGTGCTAACCATGCTCAAAGTCAGGGGGCCCTATGAAACTTTCCTCAGACGCTGAAGTCTCTATTTAGATCATGTTGTACACAAATGAAGGGCGACTGGGAAGAGGGTTTGCCCTGGTTTCTTATGGCTGCTAGAGAAGCTTCTCAAGAAAGCACAGGGTTTAGTCAAAATGAGCTTGTGTTTGGACATTCTGTGCGTAGTCCAATGTCACTTTTGTCTGAGGATTTGAAGGGTATGGATCCTCCAAAACATTTGTTGAATTATGTAAGTGAAACAATGAGTTAGCTATAATAGCACAGTCTCATTTAAGTAGATTGCTGGTTAGGTTCGAAACCCATCACAGGGTGTCCGGTGAGAGACTTGAGCAAAGATGTTTGATATATGGGAGTAACCCATTTATTTGTCACCACAACCAGTGATTAGTTTTGCATATGTGTGTATGTGTTTTTTTTGCATAGACGCATAACACCCATACAATAAAGAAATCTATATGTAATTTGCAATGGCAAAGTTCAAGCATCCGCATCAGCGCTCCAACGAACTCACTCTCCACTTTGCACTGGTGCTGTGGGCAGGATATTCGCCTGCACGTTGATCTGCGAACGCTGATTGGCTGCTGTGCTGGATGCTGTGTGTCAATCAATCTCGGCAAAACAGAGAGATCTAATTAGAAGGCATATTAATCTGACTAATATAAGGATCTTTTTAACAGTAAGTGACTTTCGCAGGAGATTGTATGAATCTTGGAAGCAGGCAAAAGTGAAGTTGGGGCATTCACAAGATAGAATGAAGCAGTTATTTGACCGTCGAGCAGAGGTTCGAGTTTTTCAGCCTGGTGATCAGGTTCTTGCTTTAGTGCCGGTCGTGGGTTCTCCTTTTCAGGCAAAATTTGTGGGCCCTTATACGGTGTTACGTCAGGTTTCAGATTTGAATTATTTGATTGAAACTCCTGAGAGGAGGAAGAAGACATGTGTTTGTCATACAAATCTTTTAAAACCCTATTTTGTACGTGATATTGTGGAAAACCCTAATTATTTTTTAACTGTTGAGAATCCAGACGGATACCGAGTGGAATCTGTGCTTTTGGCTAGCACAGGGGGAGAAATATCTTTAGAAGGTGTTCCTGCGATGTCTGTTTCTGATGATGAAGGGCTTGATCCCGGTGAACCAGTTACACAAGGTTGTTTAGCAAATACTGAAGCTCTTAGGAATGTAGGGGTGATGTTGAAGCATCTTCCTGATGATCAACGTTTGGATATGTCTGATCTAATAAATGACTGTTTCTCTTTCCTGATACTCCCACACAAACAAATTTAATTGAACATGATATTGATGTGGGGGATGCTAGACCTGTTTGTCAGCATTACTATCGCGTTCCTTTAGAGAAAAAGAGACCGTTGGAAGCTGAGATTGGGTATTTGCTGGAAAATGGTTTGGCTGAGCCTTCTTTTTCAAGTTGGGCGTCTCCGTGTATTATGGTAAAAAAAGCTGATGGCTCTCATCGATTTTGTACTGAGTATAGAAAGGTAAATGCATTACGAAAACCTGACTCTTAACCCCTTGCCTCGAATTGAGGATTGCATTGATCAAGTTGGGTCTGCCACCTATGTTAGCAAACTTGATTTGCTAAAAGGTTATTGGCAGGTGCCATTAACATCTAGAGCTCAAGAGATCTCTGCATTTGTAAGATTTAGTCTATAACAGGCAGTGATAGACAGTATCACTCAGACCAGAGCTCCCTCTACCAGGCACGCTTATGAAGGGAAGCTTTACATCATGACGCAGTGGAAAGCAGGTCCCTGGAGAAGCATGATCTGATCATCAGGTTTCTGAGAGAAGACCCCTCCTCATCCCCTCTTGGGATTTCTCCTTGCTGGGCTACAAATAGGTCCTTGCTGGGCTTCAGAGAGCTCCCTTTGAGCCGCTTGAGTCAGTTGAGATTAAGATTATGTCTTTTAAGACATTGCTCCAGACCTTGCTTACTTCCATCAAGAGGTTGGGGGACCTGCAGGCATATTCAGTCAACAAAACATGACTAAAACTCGGACCAATTGACTCTCATGTGATCCTGAGATCCCAGCCTGGTTATGTGCCCAAAGTTTCCATCACTCCCGTCCAGGACAAGGTGATGAACTTAATTTTTTTTAAATCTCTGGGGTGAGCTAGTTGCCTCCTGTGTGTAGGGTACAAACAGGTAATAGGCAGCTAAACTGACTTTGTGTGTCCCGAGAGAGAGAGAGAGAGAGAGAGAGAGAGAGAGAGAGAGAGAGAGAGAGAGAGAGAGAGAGAGAGAGAGAGAGAGAGAGAGAGAGAGAGAGAGAGAGAGAGAGAGAGAGAGAGAGAGAGAATTGCACCGCCATTCTCCTCAAAGAGGGGATGCAAGCACCTTTTCTGCACTTCCAAAGAGTTCCCCAGATGGTTAAACTTCTCTAGGCCCAGTACTTGAGTTGTATTCCAGTTAGATCAGCCCCTGTTCTGGGCTAGGTGCCCATACATAAGATTCCCGTCAGGTAATCCAGTATGCATATTTTTCCATGGTGCAGTTTTCCTATTGTTAAACCCGTGTCTTTCCTTTGACTTAATTCCTTCTGTCTGACCTTACGTTGGTAATACTTCCATCCCTACTCAGGTAGGACCTACTGCAGTGGTTCCTTGTCAGTTAGTCCATATATTTATACATTCTGCAAAATGACTAAATGTAAATATTTATTCTCCATGTCACCTCACTGTAGGTAGAAATGTGGCTCCGCAACATTCCCCAACGTTAAGCGACACCTCACACAATTTTTGAAAAAGGATAATTCTGTATGATGGTTTCCTCACGGGGACCAAAAATGTCCCCACGAGAAATGTTCCCTCTAAGCTACACGTGTGCTAGATCTATTAAATAACAGCGGGGTGAGCGAGCTTTTGAATAAGAAATATTATAGCCTATTGTATAAAATAAATTTATAAATAAACTGAATAGTATTCACTGTATAAATTCAATACATATTCATTCTTATTTATTTTACAAAATTGATTCGGTCAAGGACAGCGAGTGAATTTTTTTCTAATGTTTGATTTACATAATTTACCAAATTGGCAATAGAAGAATAGTTTAAGTTCTGTTGTTGTTGTTCTAAACCTGTATGAGTTTACTTCTGCTTTATTAAGATCTGATCATAATGCCAGGATCTCATATAGGCTAAGCCTATGCTTTAACAATTAACACTCATTTAAGACACAAATGACTGTGTTGACGAGGCGACAGGTACTTTGACACATAACTATGTGTATTCGGTGAAGCACAAAGCGCGAAAAATAACTCAAGTTTAGGCAGGCGCTGTATGAGCAAGTGTGCGCTGCCCGCATATCAGGCTGAAACCATCTTAATGCGCGCATTTGCCAAAATTAATTCCGCCCCGCTGCTTAATGTCCCTGAACAGTTAATTTAGTTTTTAAACATTCTTAAGGCAGAACACCAATTCAAAAGGACTTGTGATTTGTTGTGCTTTAAATAAGGGGTACAACAGTATTTGAGGATCATTCTGTGAGCAAAGAAACAATAATGCACTTGCCTTTGCTTGGATTGCATGTGCGCGCGTGTGGATCTCTTGCGTGCATTTGTGGATTGTGTGTGTACGTGTGGATCTATAGCGTGCATTTGTTGATTGTGTGTGGATCTCTCGCATGCATTTGTGGATTGTGTGTGCGGGTGTGGATCTCTCGCGTGCATTTGTGGATTGTGTGTGCGGGTGTGGATCTATAGCGTGCATTTGTGGATTGTGTGCGGGTGTGGATCTATAGCGTGCATTTGTGGATTGTGTGTGCGTGTGGATCTCTCGCGTGCATTTGTGGATTGTGTGCGGGTGTGGATCTCTCGCGTGCATTTGTGGATTGTGTGTGCGTGTGTGGATCTCTCGCGTGCATTTGTGGATTGTGTGCGGGTGTGGATCTCTCGCGTGCATTTGTGGATTGTGTGCGGGTGTGGATCTCTCGCGTGCATTTGTGGATTGTGTGTGCGGGTGTGGATCTATAGCGTGCATTTGTGGATTGTGTGCGGGTGTGGATCTCTCGCGTGCATTTGTGGATTGTGTGCGGGTGTGGATCTCTCGCGTGCATTTGTGGATTGTGTGTGTACGTGTGGATCTATTGCGTGCATTTGTGGATCGTGTGTGCACGTGTGGATCTATTGCGTGCATTTGTGGATTGTGTGTGCGGGGGTGGATCTCTCGTGTGCATTTCTGGGAGGATTCTTACATTATGACGCGCAAAACGACTGACATATTTCTACCCAGTTTTCTCGATAAGCAAATATACTTTGTTCTAACTAACCTAAAATCTGTGCTCTGTGTCCGGTCCCAGTTCCACAACTTTCACTCCATCATCAGCTTTAGTAAAAAATAACCTAGCTGGGGATTTTACTGACTAACTAGTGTTTTTCCCTCTTCTTCCCTCTCATATATATATATATATATTAGAATAGTTTACATTTTTACTTATCGAAGACTGTTCTTTGTATGACCATGTCCAGATTACACCAGAACAAAGTAAAAAGTGAAGGTGAATGCGGCCATTCGGCGCAGCGCCTATTTTTTTGTGTTTTTGTGTGTTTTTGCATCCTTTTGCATTTACGTGCACAGGTCATTCAAAAGTAAAATCGCCTATAGAATAAATGCATTTGACGTGACATGCCTAACATGACGTTTTAATCACTAATGGTAATGGAATTTATGGAAAAGCTCCACTTACAGTGCTAATAAGTGCATGGGGGGATTTGGCGATCGGCGCTACCGATGACCAGTCATTCTACTCCACAGCCAATCAGGGGTCTCCTCCTTACTCGGGCCCCGGGGCTTCAGCCCCGCCTAGCCCAATGCTTAATGCGGCCCTGTGTGCACATGCAAAAATGAGTTGGGAAAACCATTTGATTGAATTCAAGTAAATGCGAAATAATTACAAACCACTATAGTTGGTGTCGCTTTAGAGTTAGAACCGGTGAATGCGGTTTACAGGTGTCATAGAAATAGAATGATGTGCGCCAAATGAGTTGCTATAGAACTATGGAATTATATTTGTGTCAATAAAAATGAACGTCACTTTATAAAAATGAACGTAACTTTATATAAACGAACGTAACTTTTCCAGAAACGATCAAAAATATGCCATTACAAAAGAAGAAAAACAATGAAAACGAAAAAAAATTACTCAGTCGCACAAATTTAATATGCTCTTCAAATAGGCTTCATTCTTTGTTAATGATTTTCATAGATTCGTTTTCGCAAATCGTGGATTCTGAATGCGTTGCCACAGATTTCGCTTACGCTTCGCAAATTTTCGTTTGCTGTTTTGGCACAAACCTCTCGTGGGGGCGTGCTTAACAGCGATCCACTCTGATTGGCTAGTGAGCTTTTGATAGACAGCTGCTCTCTGACATGGAAGTACAGACGTCAGTGGCGTGCATATTGGAAAGCTGTCGCGGTGATTTGTGTATGTAAATAATATTTGACCTTCGGTCGTCTCAGTCTGTAAAGATGAGCTCTCAGGAGAGACACGGAAGCGGCATCATCGTCCTCCTCAGCTTGTCCCTCAAGGCAGCTTGAAGTAATTCGTGTTACTAAAGTAACGTTAATCAATAACATCGATCAAAGTTTTATTCATGTACAGTGTGCAACAGTTCGTTGCGGGTTATCAGTATCTGGAGGTCAAATATTATTTACATACTTAATATAATACAAACCAAGCACGACGTATTGCACACAAATCACCGCGACAGCTTTCCAGTACTTCCATGTAAGAGAGCAGCTGTCTATCAAAAGCTCACTAGCCAATCAGAGTGGATCGCTGGTTAAGCCCGCCCCCACGAGAGGTTTGTGCCAAAACAGCAAACGAAAATTTGCGAAGCGTAAGCGAAATCTGTGGCAACGCATTCAGAATCCACGATTTGCGAAAACGAATCTATGTAAATCATTAACAAAGAATGAAGCCTATTTGAAGAGCATATTAAATTTGTGCGACTGAGTAATTTTTTTTCGTTTTCATTGTGTTTTTCTTCTTTTGTAATGGCATATTTTTGATCGTTTCTGGAAAAGTTACGTTCGTTTGTATAAAGTTACGTTCGTTTTTATAAAGTGACGTTCATTTTTATTGACACAAATATAATTCCATATTGAACTCGAACACTGGATGAAATAGCTTAACACAAGAGCCAACAAAAATGCAACAATGATAAACCGTCATGTAAAAAGAAAAGTGGTGCAAATGGCGGAAATGTGTGTGTATGAGAGAGAGAGAAAGAGCGTGTGTGTGTGAGTGTGTGAGAGAGAGTGTGTGTGAGTGTGTGAGAGAGAGATCGTGTGAGTGAGTGTGAGTGTGTGAGCGTGTGTGTGCTTGTGTGTGTGTGTGTGAGAGAGAGAGAGAGAGAGAGAGTGTGTGTGTAGTGTTGTGTTTTTTTGTAACTGTTCCAGCAAACTTTTCTTTGTCTTTAACTATTGAAATGGTTTCCAAATTATTTATTTCATTAAGTAAACGATTGTTTATATTTTATTTTAAGTGTATGATCTTTATTTGTTTACATTGTGGAACAGTATAAAAATAGATGTTTTTGTTTATCATTGGTATTTTATTATTCTGGGAGTGACGTCATTGATAATGGACCGGTCTCGCCTGCTCTCTCAGAACAGCCTGTGACTGGAGAGAGAGGTATGTTTCTGCCGTGCTCTGCATAAACAAGTGAAAATATGCTTTATTAGGTTAAGTTTTGAGTTCGTATTAATCATAAAGGTGTTATGATACTGAAACGAGTAAGCATATATTTACCTGTTGACGATTTTGATGTATATTCAGAGTTTTACGAATGCAAATGTTCGTTTCATGTTGCCGCCTGCGCGCCAAAATTGAGCGTGGGTTTTTCCGTGTTAATGCTCTATCATATCATTTTTAGTGGATTGAGTGTGCGGGAACGTCATTGAGTGCAGTAAATGTGGGAAACTTATTTTAATGTCAAAATGTATGTTTATAGAGAAATCTGTGTATACAAATGGCAGTTGCTATTAAGGAGGACGGTACTAATGTGTGTTTTTGCATCCTTCTGCTGAATCACAGCGAGTCTGAAGGGGTGTGTGTTAATTGTCTGTCCTCTTTCAATAAACTGCAGACTTGCTTCCCCAAAGAGCCTGGTGTCTGTGGTCTATTTGTGGTGCAGGGTGAAATCCGCTACATGTGAGTGTGTGAGAGAGAGAGAGAGCATGTGTGTGAGTGTGTGAGAGAGAGAGCGTGTGTGAGTGTGTGTGAGAGAGAGAGAGAGAGAGAGAGAGAGTGTGTGTGTGTGAGAGAGAGCATGTGTGTGAGTGTGTGTGCATGTTTATGTGGTTTATGAGGACACACATTTGTATAATGACATGGGTATGACACAGGTATTACAAGGAGAAGGTGATTTATGAGGACATTTTCAGTGTCCCCATTATTCAAAATGCTTATAAATCATACAGAGTGAGTTTTTTTTGAGGGAAAATATAAATGCACCGTCTCCTGTGAGGGCTAAGTTTAGGTGTAGGGTAGGTGTAGGGCAATAGCACATACAGTTTGTACAGTATAAAAACCATTACGCCTATGAAAAGTCCCCGTAAACCATAAAAATCAACGTGTGTGTGTGCGCGACTGAGTGAGTGAGTGTATATTATAAAGACAAGTGGTGGAAATGGGATGATTGGCACAGAATGATAAGAAAACTCATTTACAGTTACAAACAGGTGTATTGTGCAAACTGTACTTCATAGGATGGCTTATATAACTATATAAGAATTCACGTTCACCTTTTCGGAAAATATTTAAATCAAATCAAATCACTTTTATTGTCACATCACCACAGCACAAGTGCCTTGGTGAATGAAATTCTTAGGAGCATGCTCCAGACATATTTACATATGGACAGTACATATTTACAGACTGTACAGAAGACAATGTGCAAAATACACATACATATACTGAGTACACACAGTGTACTATAAGGACATACTTAGTTACCAATACACATACACCGTATGTACACGTCTATGCATAGTAATATGTGAAGGTGCGACAGATTATACATTTACAGTAGCTGCGGAGACGTCTCCCTGAGGGCAGTAGAGAGAGCAGTCTGTGGGACGGGTGGCTGGAGTCTTTGATAATCCTCCGGGCTTTCCTTGTACACCGCCTGGTGTAGATATCCTGGAGGGAGGGAAGCTCACCTCCAACAATGTGGCGGATAGTTCGCACGACCCTTTGCAGAGCCCTGCGGTTGCCAGCGGTGCTGTTTCCAAACCAGGCGGTGATACAGCCGGTCAGGATGCTCTCCAAAGTGCAGGTGTAGAAGGACCTGAGGATTCTGGGGCTCGTTCCAAACTTCCTCAGCCGTCTCAGGAAGAAGAGACGCTGATGTGCCTTCTTCAGCACTGCATCTGTGTGAGCAGACCATGTGAGATCCTCGGTGATGTGAACGCCGAGGAACTTAAAGCTGCTCACCCGCTCCACAGGTGTCTTGTCGATGGTGATGGGTGTGTGTTCTCTGCTCTGTCTCCTGTAATCCACCACCAGCTCCTTGGTCTTGTCGATGTTGAGTGAGAGGTGGTTCTCCTGACACCATTTAGTCAGGGTACTCACCTCCTCTCTGTAGGCCGTCTCATCGTTGTCGGTGATCAGGCCTATCACCGTTGTGTCATCAGCAAATTTGACGATGACATTGGAGCTGTGTGTAGCTGTACAGTCGTGTGTGTACAGGGAGTACAGGAGTGGGCTGAGGACGCAGCCCTGCGGTGCACCAGTGTTGAGGATCAGGGGAGATGAGGTGTTGTTGCCCATTCTGACCACCTGACTTCTGCCTGTCAGGAAGTCCAGGATCCAGCTGCACAGAGATCTGTTCAGTCCTAGAGTCTGGAGCTTCGCAACCAGTGTGGCAGGCACAATGGTGTTAAATGCAGAACTATAATCCACGAACAGCATCCTCACATAGGTGTTCTTATTTTCCAGGTGGGAGAGAGCAGTGTGCAGTGGGAAGGCAATAGCGTCGTCTGTGGAACGGTTACTGCGGTATGCAAATTGTAGTGGGTCCAGTGAAGCAGGCAGCACAGAGCAGATGTAGTCTCTGACAAGCTTCTCAAAACACTTGCTGAAGATGGGGGTCAGAGCAACGGGCTTCCAGTCATTCAAGCATGTGATTTTGTTTTTCTTTGGTATGGGCACAATGATGGATTTTTTGAAGCATGAGGGAACCACAGACAGAGAGAGGGACAGATTGAAAATGTCTGTAAAAACCCCGGCTAGCTGGAAAGCGCATGCTTTGAGCACACGGCCTGGTATCCCATCTGGGCCCACAGCTTTACGGATGTTCACCCGTTTGAAGGATCGGGTTACATCCGCG